>JARHVA010003348.1:397500-462500 GCA_037957365.1 Torreya grandis | reverse complement strand
AATGTGATCATGTTACTAGTAATGTCCACAAAAGTATCCCCCAAGTCTGTGCACTTACCCTATAATAGGATCAACTAATGTAAAACACTCTGAGTGTAGTATTTGAAGAATTATTAGTCAATTCTCTTCTTTCAAATGTAAAATTCCAAATTTCTAGATCTCTATCAAATGTAAATTGGAGAAATGCTTAGTCATTAAGTTTATTTCATCCAACTGTTGGAAATATTGTCATTGATGTCAAAGGTTTAGTATTATTGGTGATAAAGGCCCCATTGCATTTAACGTTGTTTATCTTGGCTAATGTGAGTTAATATTTATTTAATATTAACAAATATATTTTTGGTTGCATATGAGACAAAATAAGGGCCCATGGAGAAGTCGAAGAGCCATGAGGTAAAGACAAAAGAAGGATGGGATGCATTTTCCCATGAAGAGTCATCTTGGGGAATTCCAAGATTCACCAAGTGAAGACAAAAGAGTAAGGGTGCAATTTCTCATGAAGGGACACTTTGAGGACTATGAAAAGTCACCAAAGATAAGGACAAAAGTGGGAAGGATGTTTTTGATCATGAAGGGTCACCACATGACTTTTCAAAGGCTTGAATATGAAGGGTCATCTAAGATTGGTGCCATTTTCCATGAGGATTGAAGGGTCACAAAGGGGGAAGGCCAAAGGTCATTTGGAAAGATATAAATAAAGGCTTGAGTAGCCATTTTTAATGTGGTATTGTGAGGTTAATTTGATATTGTATTATCTAGCTTAGAAGAGCAATTGTGAGAGTTGAATATGATTTGTATTTGTTATATCTAGCTTAGAAGAGCAAAGGTGAGAGAGAGGAAAGAGATGTTGTATTGAACTATCATTTGTTGATATAACAACATTGAGAGATAGGTGTGTGGTATACACAAAGTGGTTGATGATCATGTGGATTGGTGCTCAGCAAAGGGGTTTGAAGCTCCTGCGGGTTGGTGCTCATGAATTGTAGCTGAGGTTGGTACTCAAAAAAGGGGTATGGTGCTCCTGTGGGTTTGTTCTCATGAATATACTTGAGATTGTTCTCTATGGTTTTTCCCACATTGGGTTTCCACATTATATTTGGTGTCTCTCTCTTTCTTGTGTGATGTTTATTATTTTAGTTGTATTGCATATCTTGAATGTTTGATTAAGTGGAATTTGATAAAGGAAAAAATTTAGAAGATATATAATATATTGATTCACCCGCCATCTCAGTGTATTACATGCTTAAAAGTTGGTATCAGAGTAGGTTCCTTTTTGAAAAATTTTATAGCTTGAAGGTAGATCAGGAAAGCACAAGATGGCCATACATAAAGGTGCCTCTACAAGCAAAAGAATAGTTGATCAAGAAGAAGAAGAGGATGAAGCTGAAGTGAATATGGAAGGAGAACTCATGTGTGCCTTAGAAGAGATGAAAATTGTTGAAAATAAAAATTGAAGATTAAAGCATCAAATTGAAAAAAATGAAAATGAGTCAAAGGAGATAATTTAAGATCTAACAGCACAGTTGGAAATATCAAGAAAAAAATGTGAAAGGTATGTTACTAAAATTGCCTCTTTAAAAGAAGAGATTGAGAAAGTAGTCAATAATAAAATAGTCAATGATTCAAAATTTGAGAATAGCACTAATATGCTGAATAAGATATTAGAAAGCTAAAAGACAATATCAGATAAGACAGGTATCAGTTTTGAAAAGAAGAAGATCTATGTTGAAGCTCTTACAAATAAAGAAATAAGAAGGGAAGGAATGAATAATATAGAGGACAAAGAAGGCTAGAGGGAACAAAGATATAAAAGGCAATCAGGTCAAAGATTCACAAACAGGTCCTATTTTTATGTTTACTATTTTTATTGTAATGGATATGGTCATAAGAAATTATAATGTAGAAAAAGAGCTAACAATCTCAAAAATAAGGAAAAGGAAGGTCATATAGAGTCAAGCAGAAGCTGTAACTCTTTTGCTCCTCTATCAAGCTTTGATGAAGAGACCATAATTTTTTACAAGTGTAACAGGTTTGGACACATAAATTAGTATTGTAGAAGCGTGTTTGAGTCAGTCAAGAAGGACTAGAGTTTCAGGGCTTCATTCATCAGGAAAAAGGTTCAGACATGGTAGAAGAAACAATCTGAAGGTTTTATGTTGGTCCAAACAGCTTTGCATGCAAGAAATGAAGAAAAGCCATAGTTTATTGATAGTAGATGTTCAAGGCACATGACAGGAGACAAGAGCAGGTTCATATCCCTGAAGAAAATTAATGGTGGCATAGTGAAATTTGGGGACAACACTACTGCTAGAATTGCAAGAAAAGTACACTAAGTTTAGATAATGGTAGAACTAAAACTGAAAATGTTTTATATGTAGAAGGTCTTAAGAATAATATTTTGAGTGTAAGTCAAATGTGTGATCAAGGGCACACACTAAATTTTGATGTAGAAGTTTGTGAAATTAGAAGAAAAGATTCAAATGTATTGATTACAGATGCTCAGAGAACAGGTAACAACTTATATATGCTATCAAACATCAAAGGTCAAAAATGTTGTTTGAGTTAGATTGAGGTAAGTTGGCTATGGCACAGGAGAATGGGGCACATAAATTTTGACAATCTTGTCAAAATTTGTAAAAAGTAAGTAGTTAGGAATCTTTGAATGATCACAAAGCCATCTAACACCCTTTGTGGACCTTGTCAGCATGGGAAGTAGGCTAGAAGGTGGTTTGAAACAAAAGAGTACTCAACCACTCAGATTCTAGAGCTTGTTCACACTGATCTATTAGACCTATGAGGACTCAAAGTACTCAAGGTGATAAATATTTCATGTTGCTTATTGATGATTTTTCACGTATGACTTGGATAATGTTTTTAAAGAAAAAATCAGAAGCTTTTAGATAGTTCAAAGCATTCAAAGCATTAGTTGAGAATGAAACTAATCTAAAGATTAAGTGTCTAAGATCATATCAAGGAGGAGAATTCATGTCAGATAAATTTATTGAGTTTTGTGAAGATCATGGAATAAAGAGATAGTATTCAACAGCTAAAACTCCACAATAAAATGGAGTAGTTGAACGAAAAAATAGAACAATTCAAGAGATGGCAAGGACAATGCTAAATGAATCCAAGATAGCAAATAAATATTGGAGAGAGGTAGTTGGTAAAGTAGTGCATATTCAAAATAGAGCTTTATTAATAGTCAACAGTGACAAAACTCCTTGAGCTATGGAAAGACAAACTAGCAACAATTGATTATTTCAGAGTTTTTGGTAGCAAATGCTTCATAAAGAGAACTGATGAAAAACATGGTAAGTTTGAATCCAAAGTAGATGAAGGTATATTTCTTGGTTATTCTTACAAAAGTAAATATTATAATTGTTATAACAAAAGAACTAAGAAAATTGTTGAAAGTGCAAGTGTCAGGATAGAAGACGATGGAACACAAAAGATCAGTGATCCAGTAGACATTCCTAAAATCATTAAAGATGAAGGCTTTGAAGAATCAGATGGAGATGAGGAAAAGGAGAAAAGGGCACCAAGAATCCATCCAAATATGTTTTGAAAAATCATAATGAAAGTGACAGCATCGGGGATATAAAAGAAGGAATTTGCACCAGAAGAATGATGGTAAGTGAATCTGAACAAGTTAATTTCTCTTTGTTATCTAAAATTCAGCCTAGAAATTTTTTAGAAGCCAGACATTATGAGCATTAGGTTAAGGCTATGGATGAAGAATTAGATTAGATAAAAAAGAATGATACTTGGGAATTAGTGCCTAGACCAAAAGATCACAATGTGATAGGAACAAAATGGGTTTATAGAAATAAGTTGAATGAAAATGGAGAAGTAACTGGAAATAAAGAAAGATTGGTATGTAAAGGATATGCTCAGATTGAGGGAATAGATTTTGAAGAAACTTTTTTACCAGTAGTAAGGTTAGAGGCTATTATAATGTTTCTTGCATATGCAGTATTTAAAAATTTCAAAGTATTTCAGATGGATGTCAAATCTACCTTCCTAAATGGGAATCTTGAAGAAGAGCTCTACATTGAGCAGCCTAAGGGGTTTATTCTCTCAAATATTAGTAATCATGTATGTAGATTGAAGAAAGCATTGTATGGATTAAAACAAGCTCCCAGAGCTTGGTATGCAAGACTTGATAAGTACCTGCAAGATCAAGGATTCAAGAGAGGATTTGTTGATAGTAATCTTTACATCAAAATAGAAGGTGAGGATCAATTGATTGTTGTGGTTTATGTTGATGATATCATTTTTAGAGGAAATATTGAAAAGATGATAAAAGAATTTTTTGATAGAATGCAAAAATAATTTGAGATGTCTATGCTTGGAGAATTAACATTTTTCTTAGGATTACAAATATTTCAATCAAATAAAGGAATTTTTATATCTCAAAGCAAATATGCCAAGGAAATGTTGAAGAAATTTGGTTTTGAGAAATGTGTACCAGTTGGCACACCTATGTGTACAAGAAATAAGGTGAGCAAGGATGAAGATTCACCTGTTACAAATCAATCTTTGTATAGATCTATGATTGGTAGTATTTTATATTTGACAGCATCGAGAATAGACATCATGCATGCAGTAGATATGGTTGCAAGATATTAGTCATCTCCAAGAGATAGTCATGTTAAATTGGTGAAAAGAATATTTAGATATATCAAAGGGACATTGGATTATGGATTATGGTATCCCATAGGTAAAGATTTTACTTTAGTTTCTTATACATATTCAGATTGGGTAGGGTGCTTAGATGATAGAAAGAGTACAAGTGGAGGAGCTTTCTTCCTTGGTGGTAGCTTAGTATCATGGCTAAGCAAGAAGCAGAACTCAGTACCACTTTCTATAGCTGAAGCAGAATATATTGCAGCAATATTGTGTTATACTCAAGTGCTTTGGATGAAGCAAACTTTGGAAGATATCAAGGTAAAGTATGATGAACCTATTTCCATTTTTTGTGATAACACAAGTGCTATAAATATTTAGAAAAATCTAGTAATGCATTCAAGAACAAAACATATTCCCATTAGATATCACTTCTTGAGAGAGTAGGTTGCAGATCAACATGTTAAGTTGGAATATATTAGTACTACAGAGTAGATTGCAAATATTTTCACAAAGGCACTACCAAAAGACACATTTGAGTATCTGTGAGAGAAGTTGGGAGTAACTTCCTTTACTTCCTACCATTGAGGTTCAGTATCAGTTGAGGTGAAGCTAAGTGTTAGCTCTAGGTATGCCCTTTGCCATTGATGTCAAAGAGGGAGAATAACAGGTACAATTATAGGTGCAAAAAACAAGTACAGGGAATAGATACAAGTTGCTATAGTAAGGGGGAGTTACTGTATGTTTTCATCAATGAAAAAGGGGGAGATTGTTGGAAATATTATCATTGATGTCAAAGGTTTAGTATTATTGGTGATAAAATCCCCATTGCATTTAATGTTGTTTATCTTGGCTAATGTGAGTTAATATTTATTTAACATTAATGAATATATTTTTGGTTGAATATGAGACAAAATAAGGGCCCATGGAGAAGTCGAAGAGCCATGTTGTAAAGACAAAATAAGGATGGGATGCATTTTACCATGAAGAGTCATTTTGGGGAATTCCAAGAGTCACCAAGTGAAGACAAAAGAGTAAGGGTGTAATTTATCATGAAGGGACACTTTGAGGAATATGAAAAGTCACCAAAGATAAGGATAAAAGTGGGAATGACATTTTTGATCATGAAGGGCCACCACATGACTTTTCAATGGCTTGAATATGAAGGGTCATCCAAGATTGGCACCATTTTCCATGAGGATTGAAGGGTCACAAAGGGGGAAGGCCAAAGTTCACTTGGAAAGCTATAAATAAAGGCTTGAGTAGCCATTTGTAATGTGGTAGTGTGAGGTTAATTTGATATTGTATTGTGTAGCTTAGAAGAGAAATTGTGAGAGTTGAATATGATTTTTATTTGTTATATCTAGCTTAGAAGAGCAAATGTGAGAGAGAGGAAAGAGATGTATTGAACTATCATTTGTTGATATAGCAACATTGAGAGATAGGTGTGTGGTATACACAAAGTGGTTGATGCTCATGTGGGTTGGTGCTCACGAATGATAGTTGGGTTGGTGCTCGGAAAAGGGGTTTGAAGCTCCTGTGGGTTGGTGCTCATGAATTATAGCTGAGGTTGGTACTCAGCAAAGGAGTATGGTGCTCCTGTGGGTTTGTTCTCATGAATATACTTGAGATTTTTCTCTATGGTTTTTCCCACATTGGGTTTCCACGTTATATCTGGTGTCTCTCTCTTTCTTGTGTGATGTTTATTATTTGAGTTTTATTGCATATCTTGAATGTTTGATTAAGTGGAATTTGATAAAGGGAAAGTTTTATAAGATATATAATATACTGATTCATCCCCCCCCTCTTAGTATATTCTGTGCTTAACACTAACATGGGTAAAAGGCCACATAAGATCAATACTGTCTCTATACCACTTAACCAAAAAAATTATCTGGAACTTATTCCTTTATGTGGTGATGTTCCTCCATTATTTCCATCAATGCCTGATATTTTATAAATACTCTATGTGCTAGTCTGCAAAGATAAATCCATTGAGTATCAACATCCTTAAGTATCTTATTTCCTTATGTTAATCCTTCAACAAAAATTTGAAATGTGAAAATATTTTGAATTCTACATAAGTATGAATGGATTTCATGAATAATATCATCAAATTTTGAGATTAATGTAAACTTATTCACAATTTTGAATTCCAAATTCATTCTATGTGCCATGTAATGAATAAAAAACATATATGGTGTATAGTAAGTTTGTAGCCATACACAAAGGGAACTTTTTTGACCTTGAATAATTGATGCTCCATATTCCCCTACACAAATAATCTTTCTTTTAATTAATAGATCATCCATGCTACCAACCTCTTCCAAATTATTCTTGGCCAGTTCAAAAAGGTTTTGAGAAGATATATTTTATTTCATTTCATGAATGGAAATAAAATGAGGCTGATGAACATGGTTCAAAATAGTGTAAACATGCTTACACACCCAAGAAGTGTTATCAATGGTTATAGCTTCAACAACTGACAATGCTATGCATTTTAAAATCCTTATTTTCTCGTGAATATCTTCCTTTTCTACTTAAACAAGACAATTAGCCCACTCCCAACCACTAATAGATGACCAATGAGTATTTGGATAGTTCAAGATGCCAAGAAATTGTAACATGTCCTTATATCCTAGACAATTAGTCATTGGTTGACCTTTGTTTGAAATGTAAAAAAAATGCATAAAGTTTTATAGTCTTTGAAGGTTTACATTAGTATTTTATTATTTTTCTAGCTATTAATCATATTCACTCACATACCTAACATGAACAGACTCTTCTTTTTTTCTCCATCATATCATTGATTTATCCTCTCTATTTATAAATTTTTTTCATACACTTTCTCCACATGATTATCTATGGTATCTAATTTTATCTTTAAGTGTTTATCCCTCCCTAGTTTATATATACATATCTTGTATCTACATTTTTTGGTGGTTCATTAGTATCTTCATTTAAAATAGGTTTAATGAAAGGATATTTAGAAACCCATTCATCTTGAAAACTCTTTGAAATTTCACATTAACATGACTTCCTATTTTTGGAGCAATTATGAATTTCATGAACTAATTGTGAGGTTGAATTATCAATGTTTTTATAACCAAATTATCTTAAATCAACTATTACATGATCATTGGTATTGTTACTTACATCAACTAATTTAAACTTATTAAGACCCTATTGAACATGAGAGAATGTTGGATTCTAGTTGATTTTATAAATCATATTTCTTGTTAAAGTTTATTATTATTGATGTTTATAAAAATATGAAATCAATTTATTTTCATTCACTGAACACCCTATTATTCTCCTATAACTCAAACTAGGAGTAGACATTTTGTAGAGCAAAACCCTTTTAATGCCAACTTTATGAATCACTAATGTAAATCATTCCATTCAAGGATGAAATCACTATTTCACTTATTAAATTAACTTTTGTATTTACATTTTTAAAGTTTAAATCTAAAAAAAGCAATGATACTAACATATTTATTCATAAAAAGTTGAAGAATGAATAAAAAAATATTCATTTAAAAAGGATATCATAGACATAATCTAAATATGCACAATCTATGAATTAATAAATTAAATATTGAAATAAACCACAACTCACTTACAAAACATGGAAAGAGGGGCCAAAATAAATTTATATGGACATGATGCAATTTATTAGTGATTGTTTCAATGCACCTTGGATCTTTAGTTTTATGTTTATAGAATAAAATGATTTTAGGAAGCAAGAAATATTTCTAAGATGTGCATAGGAGTTTTTATAAGTTTTAGGAATGTTTTGTAAGTCACTAATGAATGATGCACTAATTAGTTATCTAATATATGTATATGATTATCTTTCAAATAATATAATCTAACCTATCCAATAGAGTAAAGCCTATAGATGAGGCAATATCTTGAAGGAAATTTTTATTATTCTATCAAAGTGTTTTATGAATCTATTGATATCTCTATAGCTCAAAATATGTAAAAATAAATGAAATGAAAGCAACCAAGAGATACAATAAATAGAAACATAAATCAAAACAAAATAATGAAAATGAAAATATAATCACTATTCTAAATAAGAGCATCTAAAAAGAAACTAACCTACTCATAATTTAATGCCAAATATCATTATTTAATGGTCAATCTTAGACTAGTCTTTTTAGAGACTTATACAGGTTTGTACTCAATTTATACCAAGTATTTCACATGATCTTATCATATGCACTACATAAAAGGATGCCTAGAGAACCATATTTTTAGGACATGAAAGTAAAAAAAAACATTATGGATTTCAACCATAATGATGTTAGCCCATATTAGGCCAAAGCCAAAGGCTCATACAAATTAATTAATAATTATTAACAACATATATTTTATTAAACATGACATTACAATATATACGAATAATATTCTAATAACAACCCCTAATAATAGGTTAGCTATTCTAACAATTAATAAATAACAACTAACAACCCTAAAATCTCTCTTACAATATCACTACGTGATTTGTTGCAATAAATCACTTACATTAATAAACTCACCTATTTATTGAATAAACATCTTCACTAATTAATATTTAATTATGTGGAGTAAAAATCTAAACTCACTAATATATCCATTTTAAGACTAATTGCTAGCATTTCCTCCCTTAGTTCTAATATGAGGCAAGAAATTTGAATGTTGGTTTCAACCGATAATGCATTAGTCAACAAACATTAAGGATCTCAATAATATAAATGTATTTCAAGACTTAATTTATAAATTACAATTAAAAAAAGGACTTTGAATTTTAAAAGACTCTTGACAGTGACTTTGACACTTTTATTTTTTGACTTAAAATAAATATGTGACACAATTAAATGAGAAATCATAACTATAAACTATAGACATCTTCTATTTAAAAACTCCCATAATTACTTTAGTCTAAAAATAAATAATCATAAACAAGATAATTAAATAACTTAAAAATATAATAACCAACATATGAACCAAACATATAATGTCTAAACAATAAGAATGGAGATGTAATTAAATACTACTTTTCTTATACAATCAAAACACTAAATACCTTTAAACTAAACTCAAGTAACAAATAATAGATTAAAATACTAAAAGAAATGAACTTTTTATAAAAACCTTTAGAATTTACACTATAAACTTAAATACTTAAACTCAATCTAAAATCTAAAACAACCTAAAGACATAAAAAATACCTGGATAAAATAGACTTAAATCTAAAATTACTAAACTAAGATGCAAACTTAAAAGACCAAATACCTAATAATCAAAGCATGAAACCCTAAAAATTTCAAACCTCGTCTTCCTTTGAGAGACATATAGTGGTAGTGCAATGGAGAGAGAGGTTACTATGAGATAAGCAGGAGCTCTATGCTGAAGAAAAGGTAGGGCTTGCCATGAGGAATAGAGAGATTCAATAATGAATGGTGTTCTACCACCAAGGAGATTACAAAGGTGGAAGAGGTTAGATCTGGCATTAGATGAGCCATAGGAACTGAGGATAGATGGATGGTGATGTCATTCAATGAAACTGAGGAGAGGATTTTTCCATATGGGGGTGGGTCTACAATAAGATTTTAGATTTTTCCATTCTAAGAGAGGTCATATATAGCTATGGAGTGGCCATGCTAAACCAGAGTCAGGTTACCATTATAGGATATGAATCTATCAAGTTGTAAATTCTTGATCGATCTTGCATAATATTGAAGGTCGATGAAAAGTTTTTAATCCATGTCCAATGTCAATTGAATACTTCAAAATAGGTTTATTTTCAATGCAACTTTGGTACACAAAGATCTTAGAATGTAATCAAAATTTTAAACCTTCATACAAATATGTACAATAGAATATAGAATTCCAACTAAATAAATTCTTCTCCTGATGTAAATATGCAGCCCTAAAAAACATCTGTAGAGCATATATATATATTGATTTTCCAGATATATCCACTTATTTTTAATTTTATTTTCTAGATACATTGTAGGAAAATAAAACACATAGATAAAACTAAAATAAAAGATAATATGTGTGTGTGTATATATGTGTGTCTATATATATGTATGTGTGTGTACACACACACACACACACACACACACACACACACACACACATTCTTTTTAATTTTAGAATGCACATAATGAATATCAATAGGTGAAAAAACTATGGAAATAATGAGTAGGGTGGAAGTAGAGAGGAAAATGCATATGGGTGATGGAGTCAACAAATATGTACATGGTCTTCACTACACTTTGTTGTCAACATGCAAGCAAGGGTGAATGGGAAAATTTGGCATTTGCATGTCAATTGGACTACATAGACATTAGACCATTTTGATGCAAAAACAATGGAGGTGAACACAAAGATGTCCCATTAGGGTGCCTTCTCTGATAATAGACAATGAAGTTAGCCCATACAGGGCCAGAGTTGAAGGCTCATACTCAACAATTAATCAGTCTCAACAACATATATTTAATTTAAAAAAACATTATAATATATATGAATAATATTATAAAAACATTCCCTAATAAAAGGTTAGTAGTTATAACAACTAACAACCCTAAAATCTCTCTTACAATATCATTACATGATTTATTTCAAAAAATCACTTACATTAATAAATTCACCTATTTATTGAGTAAACTTATCCACTAATTAATATTTAATTATGTGGAGCACAAACCTAAACTTAGTCATACATCCATGTTAGGACTAATTTCTAACAAACCTCTCCCTCAGGATCATATTGAATCTTGATCATGTTACATACATCTATTTACTAATTTTGGCAATGCTGAAACATGATCCACTATACAAAAACAACTTTAAAAAATTAATATATTAAAAGAAAATTAATTACTAAAATATTAAAATCCATGTGCATTTCCATTACTATTCAGTAAACCATTCAAATAGGATTTTCTATAATAAATTAAATACTTCCATATATATCAAAAAAAAACCAAAAATAATATCAACATACTTAAAAACATCATGACAGTATTTCATAATTATCAAGTATCAAGAATAATGTCAACACAAAAATTTAACCCGAGTCTACATCAGAAACTAAATGTATCAAAGGGGAATCCTTATCAATCAAGTACTTAGTATATTCCATGAAATTAGTGGGAAGTTAAATCAAGCAGGTTGAGGTCCCTACAGAATCATCTACCACCAACTTAATATTTTTGAACAGTTTCACCTCCATAGGTTGTGTTGCAAGGATGCTAGCATGTTTCGTACTATAAGAAGTAGGCCTTTTAGGCTCAAGGGATGGGATATTGATGTTAATTGAAAGAATTGCATTGGGATGTAATTCTTTAGTTACTTTAAGAATATTTCTTAGGTGGCTTGAGTAATGTAACATCATGCTCATTACGCTGAATGGTAGTATGCATGTGTTGAGAGTGTTCACTTGGAATGCCTCATTCATGAGGATGATTCCTACAAATTTCACCCCTACATTTTATATTTCCACATAAATTCAAAGAGTTAGTAGGTAAATATTTTAGGACATTCTAAAATTTAGGGCCAGTGTCATCAAAATGCAAGGAAACATGGGTTCCCTAATTAAATGGTTTAAGAAATTTGTCAGTAGCCCTGCGACCATGAAAGAATCAGTTGTGCTAAGATTTATCCCATGAAGGAGTACCCTTACTATGTTGATCAACATCATGACCTCAAACATCTCTATCTAAATTATTTGAACCCGGATTTTGACTTGACATCTAATAAAGTATGCTAAAATAAGCATTTTATATAATTGAGCTCAAATACTTCCAAATTTTCATGTTCTTAAAAATATAATGCATAAAAATATTTAATTTGAAACAAAATGATGATAATACTTATATAATCATCATTGTGCATAAAAATAATCATTCCATTCTCTTTATAACCATAATAAAATAAAAACTAACTTCCTAAGAAAACCACACAATATTCTTTCACAATCCTCATGCCACTTTTAATAAAAAGGTAAATAGACCATAATGAAATACATGAAACTAAAATCCATAAAAATTACATTCCCTATGAGTTTTATAGATATATCTATAAAAATTCATGCAACTATATCTTCAAAAATCTAAAATGAATATCTCCAATTTTTACCATACCAAATAAACATCTCCAATTTTTACCATACCAAATAAACAATTACTCATTTTGAACAAAAGTTCCTCAAATATTTTAGTAAAATGAAGACAAACCACTATGTCAAAATTGATCATTTATAAACTCTACATTGTCTTCAAAGAGATTTCTCAAAACCCTAATGTTTAATTCTCCTGTCTGTGTGTGTGTGTGTGTGTGTGTGTGTGTGTGTGTGTGTGTGTGTGTACGCGCGCGTGTGTGCGTGCATGTGTGTGTGAGAGAGAGTTAAAAGGACCACTTAGGACACAATAAAATTAATTTAATAATTATATTTTGGTTGCCATTATTTACTAAATTCAATAAAAAATATTTGAAAGGCTAATATGGATATGGTTAAAATATTTTGGTAGACCTTATTCTATAGTCTATAATTTTGAAACTATGAAGATGTTTTGAATAATTTTATTATTTATGTCATCCTCACTTTTCATATTTATTTTTCCCTATGGACCCATATTCATTTTATTCTCTATACTCTATACTTTGATTTTTAATCAAATTTTTTTCTATACTCAATTTATTATATTATTTGGTCGGTCTTTACCACATACTTATTTTTAAAATAAATTCCTCTAAAAAATAATGACATAATACAAAATTCATTTAAACAATGCAAAAAAAAATGAAATGAATTAATTTAATAGAGCCTCATGATCATTTTAACCATATTTATGAGTAACCCAAAAATACCCATTTCACAGTTTTTGAAAATTTGTCAACCTTATATCATATGTGCAAATGGAATAACTATGTATAGTCAAAATGAGTGAAAGAAACAATATAAAATTTTAAGTAAAATATTTACAGATATACATGAAATTTATGAGAAAACCAACATGCATAGTGGTTTGAGTATATATATTTAAAGAACTCCTTTTCAAAGAACTTATCATTATATTTATTCATTTCAAGACGGATGATTGTGCATGCAAAAAATTTATCTGTCTTTACAAATAAAGAAACACAAATTCATAGTGATGAAACAAGTTTATAAATATATATGCCTTCATTTACAACCTCTTTTCCCAATATTTTGACTACCAAATCTTTACTTCTGATAATATCTAGTATAAATGACTAGAAAAACTAAGAAACAATCACATATGTATTTTATCAACTTACATTTATCCCACAAGTGACGTGTTAGACCAACATTAAGTTTTTCCTTGATTAGCCCCTCAATTTTTTGGTTCCAATTCACTAAAAAATGGTCAATATTTCAACCTAGATCCTCATAGCTTCAATTCCACCTGCACCACATTCAATGCTAGAAATAAAATAAACATTAGAATTGAGAATTATTATTATAATTTTTTTTAGTTATTAAAACCATATAAAATATAGAGCATGTTTATTGTACTCAATTTTATAAATGGAAACAAAAAATATTCAAAACATTTTCATTGTTTTAAAATTATAAACAATTATGAACTATATAATAAGGTCTGCCAAAATGTCTTAACTATATCCATAATTAACCTTTCAAATACTATTTTATTTCAATTAACAAACCATGCCAACCAAAATATAATTATTAACTTAAGATTATTGTGTCCTATGTGGTCTTTTTCACACACACACACACACACACACACACACACACACACACACACACACACACACACACACACACACACACACACACACACACACATGGAAATTATAGATAACCAATATGTTTCTCATATAATATAATAATGAATCATAACCATACATGCATAACAACTATGGTGAATCTATGTCCAAAAACAAGATCAAGTATAATTTATAAAGTGATTCAAAACACATGTATAATAAATTATATTAAAAATGAGGTTATTTGACCTATGTATATTATCATATAATTAGCCACTTTTAAAATAAAATATACCTACTTATATCCTTTTAGATATAAATAACCTCTAAATTTTTGTGCACATAATTTGAATGTTCTTTTTGCTGCATAATTTCCAATTCCTACATGTTGGTTTCCAAACATGTCCTCTTCTCTTTTCTAGTTTCTCTGATTCCTTGTGGGATTCAATCCATACAAATATTTTCCTTTGTGGGTTTTGAGACACTATCATTTTTCATCCTCCCCCAAAGGAATATCCATATCTCAATCAACTCACTTTTGGGTTGAAACCCACTCTCCTCTATTGAGCAACATCAAGATACTCTATCATGGACCTCACTATCACATCTGTGATCAAACCCACTAATATTTATCTACCTTTGTCTAAATCCTTATTGTATTTGTTCACACCATGCTCAAAAAGATATTGGATCATTCTCAACATTATAAACCACCATTTATGGGTGATATCTCATGGATACAATCTCGTGATACTCTCTGAATGTCATCATGACTAAATACACATACACATGGGCATTCAAATTATATTCTAGAAAGTACAAAATCACATAAAGGATGGTTATTACCTTCACATAATATATTTTATTCATTACTATATCAATAAATCTCTCCATCTTAGCTACAAAATCAGCTTATTCTTCACATGTTTGGGCTTCCATACACATTAGAAACTCCTTCTACTTGATGAACTCAAGAAACTCACTTTAAATACATGTAACATTACATACTTGAGATGATATCAAACTCAAATAATCAAAATAATCCATCATCTCTCTCTAGGATTTATCCACATCAATCTTAGACTTCTCAAATCTTTGACCATCATTCAGTCCACTCTCTAGGATAATATTAATCTATTCTTGGGACATCTCTTCTTCCACACACCATTGTAAATGAACATTCACCAATAGATCTCCTTGATAACCACCTCATTATCATTTTATAAAAAACTCTATTGTCTCCACATTATCTTGAAAACACTCCATATTGGCTAGAACATCAACACCAACCAACTCTTTAATCATTTCTTCTATATCCCTCAAATTGTCAACTTCTTCACTTCTTCTCTCATAAAAATGAAAATGTTGAACTACACCACATTTAATCCTCTTATTTTCTAATTTATCCATAGTTTGACTTGCACATTTCACAATCACATTATGTAAAATAAAATCTCCTTCAATCACATCAATAATAACTTCTCCATAATTAAAAGGCATTTTGTTCAACTTCTATTTAATGATTGAATGTTTCTCATGTTTCTTAGTTTCAATATGGGCTTACAATGACCCATTGTCCACAAAACTCATGGATGTTTTATGCTCATATATACCTATAATATATATTCATACACATGGTTCAACCTTAACTATTATCTCCTTGTGTGCACTAGCTTGCACAACATCCACATCCAATGTTTTTGAAAAGAAACATGCAACTCTACTTGGTTTCTCTCTTCACTCACTTTAAACTATACTTGGTTGCAATGTTAATTCAAATTAGTTAGTTGTTTCATTAATAGATACATATTTAATACTTTGGTTAACCTCAACCCTAATTCAATCCAAAATAAAAGTGATAATCTCTTTTCTATCATGAAGTAAGGAAAATAATAATTTTCTCACTCATGGGACATAATAAACACTTTCCCATCATCACACAATGGGTTTCCATATTTATGTGAACAATATATCACATCCACGTCATACTTAACAAGGATTTCATCACTTATTGGATACACATGGTTCATTTCCACACTTCTAGTCTAAAAATAATCATTGGGATCTACATATATAAGACTCTCCTTGTTCACTTCCAATACAATCTACTCTTCCATGTACATATGCATGTCCATGCTACTTATGAAAATAGTTTGTATATTCTCACATGGCATCTCCCCATCCTTATTACCTCTCTTATAAATATTATTCTCACCAAATATATCAATCCTCTTCACATGAAGCTTACTCAAACATCTAGACTATAATTTTGGATTAAAAAATGACCCAAAATCTTAGAAACCATATGTTCCCATTCAAAAATCATCCACTTACCTTTCCCTTGTCTCCATAGTTGGATATATTTCCAATATAATACTCTAACTACACTCAACCAATTGAATGAAACCTTCACCCTCATGGAATCAATAATATTATCATGCACAAAATACATCTCTTGCAGGATAAGTACACAAAGCTGGGAGATAGAAGGGACCTACTTATGGACATGTTTTTCCTAAAATTTTAGAAATATAAACATATATAGATAATTTGAGATGGCTACAACTAAAATTTGAAGATGGTACAAAAACATGAATTGTATAATTTTGAGTCTAGTTTCCAAAACATTATTTGTTTTGAAAAATGGTTAAGTATAATTAGGTAATATCCAAAATTTGAAGAGAAACTCATATTTTTTAATAAAATAAAGTAGATAGATAGTTGTGTGGCCCACCATTTTTTAGCATTATTTAATATTATCTAAAACCCTTTGGTGAATATTTAGATAATATCTTCTATTTTATGACATATATTGTCTTATATTTTTTAAATTATTATTTTTTATTAATTTTATAAGTAAATAGATCCTAAAAATTAACAACAAATGGATAGCCCACCATGTGGCCACCCCTAAGTACCTAAAAAAGTTTTTTTTGAATGTGTATAAAATTAGTCTTATTTTGTGACCATATAATCTATTTTGCACTTGGATCAATGAAATAAAAATTACATAAACATGAATAGGCATGTATATTTGTGTCATGTAGTTGACTATATACATTATAGTTATAAATCAACATAGTTTTAACCCTTAAGATAGTATTAAAAATATAAAAAATATAGTTTTGGGAGGAAACTGTTCTCATTGCCATGGTGATATTTTTTTGAATTTTTTTTTGGAAATACATAGTGTATTTACTGATGGATGTTGAATTTTTTATTTTCTTTCAAAAATCTTGGACTTGATTGTAGATTGACAGGTCCAAGCATTTGGCTCAGGAATCCAAGACATTTCTGAGCCAACTGCTTTGATTTTTTTTAATTCAAATTTCAATCATGCATATGCTCTATAACATGTAAACATTATAATGTGTATAAATTACTAGGAATATATACCTATTATTAGGAACATGTACACATTCTTATTACTTTCCACCCAAAATTTTAAGAACATCTACATGAAGGTAATATTTAATTAAAGATGATATTAATAAAATAAATGTTAATTATAGGGAACATATTGTTACTAATATATTTATATACTCTAAATTTATTTTAGTAAATATAATAAATTGGGTTCACTCTACATCTGATAGAGTTGGTATCATAGTTACATGTTTTATAATGTGGAAAATAATTTATCAAAATCCAATATGGTTATCATTTAGGCATTTTTAGGGTCTCAGTATTGAAATTATGGATTTTAGGGAATAAATTTTACAACTGATGTCCATTTTTAGTAAACATATAGACACTTTTTAGATTTTTGTGACCTTGGATTACTTCTCCGCATTTATAGGAATCATAGGTCTTTCAAAATATAAGTTTACAAACCACTCACTTTAAACTTGATCCAAAGTGGTGTCATTTTGGAATCATAAGTAACATTGATGACTTACACATGTCAAATGACCACTTTGTGTTGATTTCACTTTCTCATTGTCCCTCCCTCATCCCTGATCACTTCCTACCCATCCCTCATCACCCCTAATCACTCTATTATCATTCTTCATTATCCCCAATCACTCCCTCATTGACTTTCATTATACCCAATAATCTTTAATCACTCCCTTATCATCCTTAATCTCTCTTCCATTAACCTTCACCATCCTTCATCATCCATAATGACTCCTTCCTTATCCATCGTAATCCCTAATCACTCTTTCCTCATCCGTCATCATCCCTAATTTCTTCCTCCTCATTCATAATCATTCATAATCACTACCACCTCATCCCTCCTCATCCCTAATCACTCCCTAATTGACCTTCATTGTTCCTAATCATCTCTATTCACTCCCTTATCATCCTTAATCATTCCTTCATTTACCATCACCATCCCTCATCATCCATAATCACTCCCTCATTAACCCTTAGCATCCATCAATAGTTTGTCATTAACCCTTAGCATCCATCATATGATTTAAGTAGGCCTCTTAAAGGTTCACTCACCTAGGTATTCTAGGATTTCTTTTAGAATTTATAGCATTTATTTTTTGTTTCATGCCACATATTTAACTCCTTATACTAATAAAAGATGATTATACTCTGAATTTTGTTACTCACTCAATAAACATTGTTTATTCTTTTGGAGTACACCACCTTTGCATGACACAAAAAACGTGATCTTCTTTCAAGGCTTTTATATTTATTCTAGGTCTTAACCTTTATTTATATCCTCTTTACTTTAATTCAATTATCATTGACTATTATTTTATTCTTGAACACTTATTTGAACCTACTTTCACTTCTTTACCTTCCTTGTGACAATCTCCATCAAGACACCTATCCATGTCCATATCAACTTAATTCTTGAAGACACCATAGAGTTATGTCATATTGGACCTTATTCATCAGGTCCATCACTCTTTATATAAAGTATTTCACTCAACACTAACTCCTTATTTCCCTAATAGGACTATTATATTTATTTCAAACTATTTAATCTATCACATAAGTTTCTTCCATTATTTGTACTAAATTCTCACCAAAATGCAACAAAATAGGGTTTCTAGCCCTATCACTTAGGTTTGATTTGTTATCTAAGGGGTTATGATTTCAAAATTATATTAAATGTCATAAAAATGAATTAATTAATTCATTTTCAAATTACACATGACAAGGAATAATTATACAGTCGACTAGAACTTTGATTTTCAAGAGACTTTTAAAGACTACACCTTTAACCATTTTTAGGCCTATTTGAGGCATGTTAAAAAAAACACAATCACTAATATATTATCTTCTATGGACTTAAAATTTATAAAACCACTTGGATTAATTTAAAAACATATTTACATACATATCTACAAAATTTTAGAGATTTCTGATGGTTCGCTAGAAAGATATATGAATTTTTGTTTACTAAACCTTAGTTAAGGGTTTACACAGTCCTCCATAAACCTAGACCTAAACTCTACAACATACCTAGAGATTTTTACACACCTCTCCTTCATTAATATATTTATTTTTAGTTTCTTTCCTTATGCCTTTGATACTTATCATATCTTAAATAATGTATAAACTTGGTCTATTTTTTGTTTCATGCACCTTAAGTCTCTCAACAACCTATGACATCCGTAATTTGCTTATTTTAACCTTAAAAATATGTTGTATGACTATAGATATGTTTTAAGATATATTTATGTTAATTTTAATGTTAAAATACATTTACCACATATCGATAGACCTTAATACCCTTACCATGGAGAAAGTGTTTATCCAAAGCCCTAGGCTAGAATAAATAGGTGGGAAAGAGAGAAATGGGTGGGATGAAATTGTATTACTTACACATATAGATTGGGATTTTGGCATATGTTATTAGTTTAATAAAATTTAAATATCATAAATCCAAGCTTCCCTTACCTTACTCCTTGGCATAGATGAAGTAAGTCAGGAAATATTTCATTACATTGATAGACAGGGAAAGTTTGAGATCAGGATAGGGCCTTTAGAATGGTTCCCCCTATATATCTATGATGCCCCCCCCATTATTATCCTATTATCTGATAATATATACTAGGGTTTAGGGAATACTCAAAGTATGGTAAGGCCTCAGTTTGGTCTTTAGGGCCCACCAATCCATTTCCAATCTTTAAGTGGCTCCTCAATGATACATTAGATTAAGGTATATTCCCTTCATTCCCTTTATATATCAAGTTGTGTATATATTAGATTAGGTATAGATCAATTTGGGTTAGGAAACACACTTTATCAATAACAAAACTAAAACACACTCTACCATATTGGTGACCTCCTTTATATCTATTTGGAAATCTGATATATTATGGATATATGGTTGACTATGGGGTTGGGATTGGAATTACCAACTAGTATCCAACCAACCCTATCTATATAGATATAAATTTAAAACATCAAATCTCATATTGTGATTATTAGATGCCCAAATGCCCATATATATATATATATATGTAAGTAATATAGTTTCATCCTACCTTTTTCTTGATTTCTTGCCTATTTATTCTAGTCTATGTCTTTGGATATAAACTCTCTCTATGATTGAGGAATGGATCATTATAAATATCTTTGAATCCCACTAGTCAATAAGATGATATGTATAAGTTCCTTATTTGACTAAAAGAGGATGATTGAAAGAAGAGTTTATTTGGGACTTGTTTGAGTAATTAGAATTTGGAATTGAAAAATAAGATAATATGGCACAAGCAACAAGCTACTATACCCACCATCAAGGTATTGGATGAAGTGATTAAGGATGAGGAGGGACATGGAGGGATTAAGTAGAGATGATGAGGGTGTCATTAGTGATGATGAGAGATGGTGAGGTTTAATAAAGGAGTGATTAGGGAGGATTAGGGTTAATGAGGTAGTGATTAGGGGAAATGAGGGATAAGGAATGAATGATTATAAATGATGAGAGATGATTAAAAATGACTAGGGATGATGATGGATGGTGAGGATCAATGAGAGAGTAATTAGGGATGATGAGGGAGTGGTTATAAATGATGAGTAATGGTGAGGGTCAATAAAGGAGTGATTGGGGATGAGGAGGAATAAAGATGGATGATGCAGTGGTGATTAGGGATGATGAGGTATGGTGAGAGTCAATGAGGGAATGATTATGGATGATGATAGAGTAATTATATATAATAAGGGATGATGAATAATGAGGTGGGAGTGACTAAGGATGATGAGTGATAATGAGGGTCAATGAAGGAGTAACTAGGGATAATGAGAGAGTTATTAGAGATTATGTGGGATAATGAGGGTCAATGAAGTAGTGATTAGGGACAATGAGGAATGAGGTGAGAGTGATGAGGGATTAGTGAGAAGTGATTAGGGATGATGTAGGGATGATGAGAAAGTGAAATCAACATAAATTGGTTGTTTTCTATGTGTAAGTCATCAATGCGACTTATGCTACCCCAATTAAACCACTTTAGATCAAGTTTAAAATAAGTGGTTTACAAACTTCAATTTTGACCAACCTAAGACTCCTAGAAATACTAGGAATTAAACTAAAAAGCATAAAAGGATAAAAAATAAATGAATATATTTTTACAAAACATGGGCATCAATTACAATCATTATGCCCTAAAATCCATAGGTTCAATATTAAGACCCTAAAAATGCCTATGTACTGACAAAATTAGATTTTGAAAAATTATTTTCCACATCGTAAGGCATACAACTATGAGATTAAATCTATTAGATATTCTTGTGATTTTGGGCACAAAGTAATAAGAATGCGTATGCATTCCTCATAATGTGTACACATTATAAATAACACTCATAGGTTCAGTGGTTTTAAGCTTAAATTAAAATAATACGTATGCATTATGACCATAAATAGTATGAATTATTTTCATAACACATATGTGTTAGTGTAAATGTCCTTGGAATTATCCCCTAACTTCATGTGCATACCCTTATTAATTATCCAAGTCATGAGTTGTTTTAAATCTATTATCTAACAAATAATGAAATATCATTCAAAGATTCACCTATTTTCTCCACCACAACTTTGGTTGGTATCTTATGTATACTAGCCTCTTTTACTCTACTCACTTGGATTATAGCCAATTTATCTATATATACTTGTCAATAAAAAACCATCATCAACTCTTCTTCATCAACATTACATGTCAACCTTCATCACCTTGTGCAGTCTTTTACATCATGTCTATCCTTTCCTAAAATAATTTCAACATTTCTATCAACCCACCCATCTTATATTCCTTTATCTTCTATGCCATCTCTAAAAATGAATCAATAGGCTCTTGTTTTATAACTTGTAATAGACTCCAAATTGAGCATCTCATATTTCCCTCACTCTTATAAGACTTCACACACTTACAACCACCTATGCAAGCTTATCAACAACTTGAAAACTATATTCACATAATATTTTTAAAATTTAACATTTATTGATGATTTTTGTCTTGTAGGAACCTATTGAATTTCAATATCTCTAAGTTTAGACCTTAAAGGGTACACTGAGAAAGGGGTGGGAAAACCTTTGGTTATTCATAATATTTTGTTCCCTATACAATTACCTAAAAACATTAAAAGATACTTTTATCCAACTCCTTAAGTAATTAAAACTTTATTATATACTCCTCTAAGTAATTCACCTTCCAAAATATCACCTAACTAAACATACATACATTTTTTTTCATTTTCCTATTATTTTGGCTGATCAACCCTGTTATGGATTGAGTGCACATTATAGGAATCCATCAACCCAACCAACCTAGTTTGAGGCTTAATCACTCTTTTTCTTGATAAAAAAGGTCGACCCATCCAATCTTGTTGGATAAATTCCCATATAGGTTTAGGGTCAATGTTTGGCTATAAATACCCCCTTTACTTCATTTCTAAATATAGAAACATTCACTTACACATAACTATAGCTCCCAATTGTACTATTTATGAACTGGATGAGCCATTGCTTAGCATTTTACCTTAAAGGAAAGAAGTTTGTCTTGTGGGAAAGTCTTGGATGAAAATTAGGAGTGTTTTACTCTAAATTTGATTTCTATAGTGTGATCATTATAAATCAAAAATAACCTATTAGAAAGCACCATTAGCCAAGGAAGAGATTAACGGATGATAGTTTCAATTCAAAGTAATTATTACTAATGTTTTACTCTTTCATTTAGTATATTAGACATTGCATAAAGTAGTAGGATGAGTGTTGTACTACTTTCTTAGTTTTACTCTACATTGGCTTAAGTAGAGTTATCTTTGCATGTTTTATTTTATTCATTATTAACTATCCCATCTTGTGAAACAAGTTTTAGTGAACACTAGATCAGATTTATTTTATGTAATATAGGCTTAAATATGATTATTACATGATAGCATTTTCATAGAAGATTTGGAACCCTCTCCTTTGGAATTGTGTGGTAAGATATTCCTTAGTTAGGCTTAGCATATCTAAATTGGTCATGTCTCAGTATAAATAACTATGTAATAAATTATTTTGGTAGGATTACCTTATCCAATATTGGATTGCACTAAGTAGGACACACACATATCTATCATAATTCATTAGATACATTATGGTGAACCTAACATGAATCTAAACCTTTTAATTTTTAATTTTCACTTTCATTCAACTAGATTAAGTCTGTTGATCTAGTTTTATACTATGTGTGTAGGCTTTCGACTATGTCAATCCTAGCAACATAGTTTTGGATTCTTTGCATAGGTTTTTCAACTAGGTTGAGCATGTCAACCTAGTTTTGTATTATGTGTGTAGGATTTAAATTAACATAAACTATATCAATGTAGATATATTTTTTGTGCACATGGTTTTTAGTCTCAGTCAAATGTGTCAAACTAATTGATCTAGTTATTTTATTTCTACCTTTTATGCCTAACTAAATTAACTTTCTTGATTGAATTATTTTTTTCATTTTATTTTCCTATTTTTTAATAATTTTATGTAAACTATATTGACTAACTTTATCCTATTCAATAACATTAATTTATTCCCTTACAAGATAAAAAACTTTCCTAGACAACGTAATTAAACAATAATTCAACATTCTTATGAAAAACTACCACATCAATCTGATCAACCTTTTTATATCTTCTAATTTCATTATAAATATCTTAATATTTTTGTTTTTTCAAAATTTTATGTAAATTTCATTCCTCTCTTATTAGCTAAAATTCTAGTTCTATACTCTTTCTAAAAAAATTAGGTCTATAAAACTATACTCACATAATCAACTAGATTGACTAGCTTGATCTAGTTCTATGCATATTTTTATATCACCAAACTAAGTTGATAGGCTCAATTGTGTTTGTTTTATCATGATTTACAATATAACAAGTTGATCAACTATACTTTATTCAGTCATGTTTGACAACTAGATCGACCTGTTCGATCTTGTTTTATATGTTTCTATTTTTTAATCTTTGGCAAAAAAAATTGTATTTTATAGTAGGTTACAATCAATTTGATTCTAATTAGTTTCTTGTTTATTTTATTTCAAAACTTTTAAAACTTAATTTTTGAGAAAATTATTTTTTACCTTTATTTTCATTTTTCTTGGATTTCCATAAAGACTATGTAGGATTAGTTTTAATACTACCTATCTACTATCATGAAGGGATACATGATATTTTTTTATAATCCATATCTATCATTTAAAAATATCTTGGTTTGATGGGATTTAATTAATACTCATAGAGATAGTACATAGATAAGCACAATATTTAGTTTCCACGTGCCTCAAAGTATTTCAAAAATGATGAGTATTTCACTTTGTATAGAATCTTATGAATCCATCCATCTATTTAATTACAAATAAATGGTTTAGTGATTAAAAATGATAATTTAATTTTATATTAAAATTGAAACTAAGTTTAACAATATATGGGAATGACACTCAATTTATAGTTATCAGTCTAAAAAATTAGGCCAAAACTGTCCAACGAATAAGCTAGTATCTTTGTAAACCTACACTATCAATCATAACATTTTGTGCAAACTTATTGATATTTTTTTATATGAATATTAAGTATCTAAATTAATTTTTTCCTTATTTATACTTTCCATTCTATAATTTATATTAGATGATATTATCCAACATTGATACAGGTTTTGTGTTGTGCGTTTTAAATTTGAAATTTTGTTTTTGTATTTTTATGACAAGATCAACCAAATTATCCTAGTAAAATTAAAAACTTTTATGTTTCCATATTTTTCCAAATATATTGACCTTATTTACCTATTGGATATACATATTATGCCATTTTCATATTTTCCCAACTAGATTGACCAACTCAACCTAGTCAGATTATAGATTATTCTATTTTCATATTTTTTGAAATAGATTAACTAGTTCAACCTAATTAGTTTATGGAATTTTATATCTTCTTACCTTTCAATAGGCTAAACCAATTTAAGTTATTCCATTTTCATTTATTTTAAACTTATTAATCCACCCAAATTGACCAACTCAATCTCATTCAATTTTCAACTTATAGATTTATATTTCCTTAGTAAGTGTCTAGATAATCCTTTCATCCTGCAACATTTATTTGACAAATTTTCACAATAATATAAAACTAACATGATGAGTATTAATAACCCTCATAAATCCTATAAGACACATCTACCATATCATGTGGTAGATAATCCTGATCTTAACAATATCTATGTTAATACTATAACTACCAAATATGGGACTCCTCCCTATTCTACTTCTCTTAATCTATTCTTCATAAAAAAATTTGAGGATGCAATTGACCTTCATTATATGGCTAAAATGATCATATTAGGGAAATTTCAAATAACACAATCATGCTAATTAATAATGTGATCACATTAATTAATAACATTATCATGTTATTTAATGAATGTGATCACGTTATTTAAATTATGGTTTAGTAATTAACAAGTCATAACATGATCATGTTATTATATAACACGATAACATTATATTAACAAATAACATGATCATGTTAATAATTCAATCACGTTATTTTTATTTTTAATAACATGATCATTTTAATAATGTCATCACATTACCTGTGTCCCAAAAAACTTAAAAAGTGCAAAATTATCATTTTGCATTTGAGTTTCTTTGCTATCCTCCATCTTTCACAATCATGTTTTGGGTGAAATAGACCAAAGAGTGTCAGGAAGCTTCCAAATTCATCGCAAGAAATTTTTGATCGATGATGCCACCATGTAGAAGAGGTAAGTGATAGAAATCTTACCTATTTAACCCTAATTTTTCATTATTTTCATTTTTAAACCCTAATTTTTATTTATAATTTGATGGTTTTGAACAACCCACCCTGTTAACCCTCCTAATCCTCTATAGAACCCTCTTATTTTCCCTCTTCCTAACCATCTATAAATCCCTTTTGTTCCTCCTTCTATCCATCGACCTAACCCTCCTACAGTTCCACAAAACCCCCTAGTAGTCAGGAGATTCTAATTGACAACATTGTGGGAAATAAAATTGAAATTGAAGAATAAATTGGGAGAATGAGGGATCTCAATTCCACTAAACTCCATTGTACCCACCTAGCCAATTCCCTAGAGACCTTATAAGGTCAAATTAACTCTATAATGAATCAAATTGATAGATAGACTTCATATAAGGATACTTATAGGGAATATTATGTTGAAAATTTATGAAAACTTTAGGTCAAGAAAAAAGAAATATCAAAATCCTCCATTTTCACCATATTCATTGATCTAGCCACTTATGTCCCATTTCTCATAATCAGTAAATGTTTTCCAATCCATCATTGCATACATAATTTAATCAAAGCCAATTTTTGGGATCGATGATGGATGGAATTTGACTATCCATTGTGTAATAACTATGAGGTCATGTTATATTTTATGAGGAAAATCTACTATGAGTTTGTCCTCAATGAGATTCTAAACTATTTTGATTCTAATGAGTTTCAGGGACAAGAGAAAGGCTTTGCACAAGATCAACTAGGTGTACATCATGCACCTAATTGACCTACATGGATATGTATCTAAAATAAACTTGAGATTGAGATCCCCTCTTTATTTCATTAGGTCATAGAGATTGATACTATGTATGCTCTTACTTCACTCATCAATACACCTGTTCAATATACAAGTAGGCTCTCACAGAATGATGCTAGAGATATGCCATCTAGTTTGCATACCCAACACCACCTTTGTAGTTCTTATGGATCTAAGTGAAATTTACCTTTTGATAATGATGGTTTTGGTGGTTTAGATGGATTACATAATATTCTTAAGAGTAATGAGTTTTTTTAATACATATTTAGTGTGAAAACATCAACCACTACATAGATGTTGGTATATTTTATATAAATGTCATGTTAAAGTCAAGTTATATTTACAAATTTAATTTAGTTGATAATTAATTTACATACAAATTAAATAATGTGTGCCATTTTTATGTTATAAGAGGTGATAGATCCTTCATCATCATAGTTGACATTTACATCATTTGATTTGTCATAGCCATTGTTTATATATTCAGATCTAGCTGCTAACCTATCTACTACTAAATTTGTCCTTATTAGTATGACACCATTTACATAAATAGAGGTAAAATTATGATTTAATATTATGGTCTATCCACATTTAATATATGTATATTTAACTTGTAATTTTAAATTAAATTTGTCTTTCTATGTTTTCATACTCTGTTTTCATGTTCTCTCTCTTTAACTTTGCTTTATTCTTTACAATATTCTTATGTGTTTTCATAGGTATGCATGATACTTTGATTTTGTCCATCCATAATATTCATAAGATCATTTACCTACTCAATTAAATCTCATTTCATACATCCAACCATTCCACATAACCCCCAAGCTTTAATTCTTCACTTAACTCTTCTTTCCTCTTTGACACGTTCCTTCTACTAGCCCTTTTTTGAGGCAAACCTCTTTATTATAATTAAAATAAATATCTCTCCAAAAAACCAAACCCACATTTAGGTACCCCTTTACATCACATAGCTCATGTAGGAAATTTCATAATTTAACTCTCTTTGTAGAACGCCACACCCCTCAGGATGAATTAGGTCTCCTTGGCCTAATTAAAGGATACTAACTATGAAATCATACCATACAGACTCAAATCAACTTTAACCCATCAAAATACTCTTTATCTTATATAAATTCTCTTGGAAAATACCATAAATATCTCATGAATAATCTCATTCAATATTAGATAAGAGTAGTTCACATGTCATGAGGATACTTATAAAATGAAGAACACATATCTAGGGATCTTTCTAGGTAAAACTATCTTGAAAATTAATTTCTAACCTCAATATAGTCATAATATCATTTTTACTTATGTCAAAATTAACATTATATATAAATCCACATGTTACCATTTAAAATGAGTGATAATAGCAAGGGAATATAAGGTAAAAGAGAAGAAATGTGCATCATTAACAATCATACTTAATGGATCATTAACTTGACTATGCAACTCTAAAAATCTTCTTAGACATAAAGGACCATGACTTAGGCTCCAAAATTAAATTGAATTATTTAAATTTAGTGAAATATTTATTTAAATAAATTTATACTTTATTAAGTGATTTCACTTAGGACACAGTGATATTAGGAATTAAATCTTGTTTCATTTTATTTCAAGATTTTAAATACATGTTTATCATATTTTATGACTAATTTAAGAGGTGTGATTTGTAGGAAGGTGAAAATTTAGGGAAAGGGGGATTGAAATTTTTTGTGTTGACCTTACCTTCTCATGTTTGAGACATAAACTTGTAATACACATGATAATTCAATTATAATATCTAATTACACATTTTTCTTTGGCCATGACAAAGGTCTAGATTTCAATTATAATACCTCATTACACCTATTTCTTTGGATATGAAAAAGGTATAAAGGGTATAAAAACTCTCTACTCAACATTATTTATACCAGAAAACATTACATTGGGTCTCAATAACTTGTAGCCCCATTGACATGTTTGGGGGGGAGCCACCATTTGTGTAGGTACTAAAATATGTGACAACCTCAACGATTACACCTTTTAGTTTTTTCTAATTCAACATCCAAATTATTTGCCAATTTTGGTCTATTGAGCCAAAATAAGATAATATATTTAGATGGATAAAACTTGATATATTGGATAAGGACCTCAATTCCTCAACCTATTGGTAGAATGCTATTTACATATACCTTCATCAAGTGGTAGATTCACCGTGGCTCACTACTTTGTATTTTTTGGGTGCTTTCCCAAAAATCACTTGTCATCCATATATTATAAATGAATGTGATATCAATCCATGTATTATATATATAGAGATATAGATGATTGATATCACACATATAATAGAAGGATTATGGCCATATATGTGTAGTTCAACCTCTCCCTAGTAAATATGTGATGGTATGTTACTCTATCTAAAGAAGATTAAAAAAGTAAGGACATATTTCTTGATATGTCGCTTATTCCTTTTCTCTCCCTAACTTTGCCTTGTTGAAGTGATGTTATTCTTTCCACTGCCTACACTTCCACTCACACTTCTTACATGTATTACAATATTTATATTACCTCCAACATTTAAGTTAATTTCTAATCTTGGCCATTACACACTATATGGTAGTTACACTTCCATGATTCTTGGTTTACATTGTCTTTTCATGATATGCACATTGCATGGGAGTTATAATTCCATGAATCTTAGTTTATATTATATTTTCATGATATACACATTTTATGGTAGTTACACTTCCATGATTCTTGGTTTACATTATCTTTTCATGATATGCATGGTTTCCATATATAATATTTGATACTTTATATAAAATTAAGTGAGACCTCATTTACATGAATAATTGATGGCTCAAGTAGACACTCCTCCCTCTCTACATGTTGAGATATACATATTCATTACTACTATAATGTCATATACATAGGTGCTGATAGAGGTATATATTAACTTTTAATTTTTAATTGTAAAATAGACTTATTTTAATAATTTTAATACATACTTGGGGAAAATATAGCTTATTTTATGTATTATGTATGTAGGTTTGTCCTATGACATCTAATAGTCTCAGTCAGATGATTAGTACGGAAACTTCTCATTTTTCTCCCATATTTGAGATGCCTATTTAAACATCTGAGCCTGCCATTGAGTTGTTTGAGCATGAAAAATAGATTGATCAGGATTGCGAGCTTGTAGTAAGAGCATGTTTAAATTATTTTTTATTATAGTTTAAAATTAATTTCTTAACAATTGGTTTAATGTTTTTAATGCTAATTTTTTAATAATTCTTATACTTAAATAGGTTTAGCTACAAGTGAGCTATGAGTGTAGGACCCACAGTCAAACCTTAAAGTAATACAAGGAATTATAGAGGTCTCCATTTACTAGTAGGGTATTCCATGTAGAGTCTTCTTCAAGTAAGGTAAAGAAAGAGAGGCTATTTTATGAATAGCATGTCTTAGATGAGATGTATGTTTTTGTATGCCTATATGGTAATTTATGCATTTTTGGCATTATATATGCATTTATGACATTTACCTAACATTAGATACTATGTTGGTAGATGCAATATTTTTTATGCCTATCACAACAATCTATGTGTTATTTACATTTCACACATGTGCCTATATTATATGCCTATCATGGCAATCTATCTAATTTATATTTAGATTTTATTTCATTGTGTGTTATTGTACAATTTTGTTTTGATCTTCCAAACTATTATCGATTATATCTCCTATTTAATTTTTTACACAAATGATGATTAAAAACTTATTCTTTTCAAATCTATAAATCTAGGATCTCCCATATTTTTTTAAATTAAAGTTTTTTATTTCATTGTGTAGTGGAAATGACTAATAACACTCTTATCACTTAGGCTTAATGGAATTATTCTCTTTTTAACTACTACTTATACACTTTGAATCCCATTATTTGTGTCATTATACCTCTTACAAACCTCTCACATTCATTATCTAACTCATTTCATTCATTCCATTCACAAACATCCTCTCACTCTTTCACTATCTTCTCATTAGGCAATCCTCTTAGGTTTCAAGTACCAAATCTTGATATATGTTTAATTAGTATAGTATATTATCATTTATAACCTTTTATGATCATATCATACATTATTTAACCTCATTAAAATCCTAAATCACACTTCAATACCCATTTTCACATACAAAGCTATTAATGACCTAACTAGGTTTGTAACATTTTTTTTGACCTTTTCACTCTATTTTAAAAATATATAAAATCACATAAATATAAAAAAATCATTTTATACCACCCTCTATCTTTATAAAACTCTCCCTAAAGTTCCATTCCTCAATTCTCTCTATAGGTACCTTTTCTTTTATAAGCCCTTGTCCAATTAGGCCTTTATAGCCCTCCATTCATGACACAATCATAAAAATCATATAAATACATAATATATGGAGTAAAAAACACTTTAATACTTCATTGGGAATCAAAATATGTGATAATTCCAACTTTCAATAGTTTTACATGATTGAAATGGGAATTATAGGGTTTTTGGGTTTGAATTCCTAGTTGCCTATCTATAGTGGCTGAGAGGCTTCATAATTCACTTTATTTAGTTTTATGTCATTAAAAATTTAGATATTATATTCCTCGAGTATATTTTAATATTATTCCCATTAATCAATAGGTAAGATCCTTTCATCAACCTTCACCTGCTTGAACCAACTCAAAACATAGAAATTTATCACTCCTTAGTGGATTGTCTGCACTTTAAAGGTTATTAAAACACAAATAAACTATTATCACAATTAATTTTCATCCTAAATGTGCTCATATTTTTATCAAGATTACAAAAATACATTTTCTCAACCATACACATCCTTTCATTGGCATACTAACCGAATAGGCATAGGGTAACTAAGAAAAATAGGGGTCTATTGTGTTAGGTATGTTTGTGTTCAACAGTTCCAAACCCCCAAAAGATATTTATATTGATTTATACTCTCCCAAGTTATAATAAATTATACCAAATCCATGGACATTTACCTTATTTAGGCACACATCAAAATTTCTTGGCATTTGATTGCATAACAAGGTATTGACTATCTACCAAACAGACTATTAACTATGTAAAAAGGGCAACCTTTCAAATAATAGGATAATGAACATTTTTTACTTATTATTAGAGGTAAAATAAATAAGGGTTGGATTAATTAGTGATCCCAAATTATCCAACTTCAATTCTAATCTTTACATGTTCTTTCTCAATTATCATAATCACTCATGAAGCATATACATAATTCATAACAATGCATAAGAAAGATAATCCATGATCAAACATATAACACATGAAATACATGGGAAACCATATTGAGGAATAAAACCCATTAGAACCTATAACTAGGATACTATCCTATAAAATAAAAACCAATTTAGACTATCTACAAATGATCAAGGAATTACAATCCATATTTAGTGAGACTACAATCCCATAAGGTGCTGCCACACTAATCTAAATAAGATTTAATAACAACCAAACATTTTATAAATAATCACCTTGAAAAGAGGCTTCAACCACCTTATATTTTGAGCTACCACAACATCTATGAACACATTCACCTTTGAACTGATGTCAACAACACTTGATGATGGAACTCTGATTATCAATCTCTTAATGCATCCAAATCCACCTTTTAGAATACACAAAATTCATCGTTAGCTAAATAAAATTACATACTTGAACCAACATAAAAAGATCAATTAAGACACATTACATATCCTAACTAACCCCACTCTTCAACTCTACACATTCAATGCATCCTTCACAATAATAACTCTATCATAGTCTTCAAAAACATGACTAGATGGTCATACACACTATCCACATTTTGATCAATCTCTCAAACTAGACAATAAGCTCTCACACACACCACTAATCCTTTGATCATTCTAAAAACATCCAAAACATCCTTTTAGATCACTCTAGCCCTATTTTCTCATGTTTAACCTAAAATATCACTATTCAACCATTAGAAACATGACCTACAAGTCATACTCATAGTCTTAAATATGATCTTATAATCAACCTAACAATTGGGCATAATTAGAATCTTCTCTTCTTCACTTTAGTGCTCATACCTCTCCTAGTCATACAAGTCAAGAACTCATCATCTTTAGTTCAACTATTTATAGAATAATCTTTATAATCACTAACTTGGTCAGCCATTAGGCACACCTTGGATGTTAAGGTATCTCTCACATGAAGACATGAATCAAAAAAAAAATCATAGGTAACCCATAACATATATGGTTCACCCTTAAGGAACTAAACCTTTTAATAAGTCCCTTGTAGCCCTTATAGGTCTCATGTGAACCCATTCACTCATTTAACACTCCCTCAAGCCAAATTATAACATAAGACCACTTTTAAATACATGGGTCCATTCCTTATGTCCCCTTCAACATCCTCAAATGATCACATTAGCTCACCTCTATGTATTCTCAAACAACTCAAACATTGACCTAGTGCACATAGTCATCATGAACAAACACAAAATCAACTTATTAAGTATTGTTCATACTCAAGATAGATTGATCACACCTCTAAAATCCACATAGATCATCCTCATGGAGCCTAAAACATGTTCCAATATAAAATTCATCATGAGACATTGAAATAACATCAACACAAGCTCGAATATCCTTCTCAGGTCACTTGAAAAATAAGCATGAACACACAGTCAACTTTTTAGGCTCAATATCTTTGACTATACTAACTTCCAAATCTTAAAATTAAGTTTCTTAAATGCATCATGGACTCTTCTTCATCTTTTATTTTTACAATTCCAAAAAATTCAAAACCTATCAAAATATATGGATGAAATATAGAGATTTAATTTTTCTTGTGTTAAATTCAAATATATGAATTCAAATGGTCATAGCTAACCTTCAAATATAATGCTCGAGTCTCATGTCCTCTCAAATTTGGATCAATCTTGAATAATCGATTTTGTATGAGATTTAACTCATAGTTTTCAAAATCCAAGTATTAAACCACAATTAGTTTGACCTCATCTCATGTCCTCTTAAATTGTTGACTTAACATGCTCTGTTGGTCTCTATAGATTAGTCAAGTCTTTAATTATCAACGGTCATCATTCAATAAATTGTATGAATGATCACTCTCCATTAGATCATTATCCTATACGTTTTCTTAGTTGTTAAACATCATGCACCTGTCCTCATCTTGTTAACTCCTAACTCCATGGAGTAATATTCATTATCGATAGTACTCAAGATTTAAATCATTCAAAAATGACTATGAGAACCCTTTAAATATGCCTAAGTAGCCATGTTTACACCTCAATAAAAGAAATTTTGCTTCAATGCAAGATCTTAAATTTGGACTAGATGATCTCCTCACATAGGAGAATCTAATCATGTGATAAATAGATATTGAAACCCTCACATATGCAAGATATAATAACATTAAAATTACTTCTCAAAATAATCTATCATAGAGCTAATTATGTCCAAATCCACCTGAGAGGTTAACTTTGAGCATCCATAATTTTTTTTCACTTCAATGCATGATCTCAAATTTAGCGTAAATCATCTATGCTAAAAAATTTAAAAAAAAACCCATATGATCAGTTTATATTGACACATTCACATGTGAAAGATATAAAATCATAAAAATTATCACTTGGATCCTTCTTCCTCATTGCAAAATTGGCTAAGTATGGGAAAACACAGTCAAACTGCTTGGGAACCCAACTTTATATACTCATATATTTTGATATGCTACATTGCATGATCTAAAAATTAGTGAAAATAAAATAGGTATAAAAATGAACAAGCCCATATGATCATTTTGTCTAGCACCTCCACGTCTGTGAATTCTGACTTCATCAACATGCTTACTTAGCTCTTTCTGGCCATATTGCAAAGTTGGCTTAGTATATGGAAATAATGAAATCTAACTAAGAGACCAAATTTGAACCCTCATATCTTTAATGAAGCTTTGATGCATTAATTTATATATGGTTCATAATAACTAGGGACTAATGTGATCAAAACCATATGACCTACTCCCCTTGATTCCTTCCCAAATGGCAATGGTGACATCATCAAACTGCCTATTAAAATTTTCTGTTACTAGACCCAAAGTATCTAGATGAGAAAAATGAACTAATAGATGAATTATAATCATATAAACAAGATATATATATATATATATATATATATATATATATATATATATATATATATAACATATTAAGTAACTATTTCACATGGTACAATCAACATACTCAACTGTAAACACCTCTAATCAATCAAAATCTAAAGATCAATCAAGCCACCTTCAAGCATACAAGAACAAACATATTGCATACTTTGTCATTGTCACATATACTATCAATGTTTTTTATCCAATCGCTAAATCATATACATGAAACCACCATGAAATCATCATGAAAACTCTCCAACACTTGTTTTTAATCAAACCTAGACATCCAACTACTCACCTATAGTCTCTTGTTTAAACCTGTTAATACATATAAAAGTGACTTGATCATGGCCTCTAAGGACTTTCAAAGACAATATATAAATTGATTAAAATACAATACTATTTCATGAAATATATATACACAAAATCATTCCATATTTATTCACTTTTAAAAATCTTTATTATAAAACACAACCCATGAAAAAGGATAGGATCATCATCTTTTGATAAGTATGCTATCTTATCTTCATTGCCCCATTTTTGATATGGTCTTAGAGATCTCTCTCACCTCTCCCTCTTGTCTATATCCCTTATATGACACATAAAACCTAAAAATTCAAATCCATCTAATTCAACATTATTTTGGATGGTTACATAAATGATTCTCTTACATCCAATGTGAGGATAGTGTTAAAATGATTAAACATGATTCTTAAGGGTCATCATCTTTATAACTTTGACATGACATGTCTTCAACTCCATTTTAAATGACTTATGGGATATTTTAATAAAAATTATCTCACATAAAAATTTCAAACTATGTTACTTCATCGCCTTATATCATCCCCTAATACCACCTAATAGGCCAATAAGTCAACAGGTCAATTACTCATTAAGTTTTTATGTCTCTCGTTTATGTTGTCAAAGTTTAAGTTGTGGTTGTAGAAATATAGTCTTGATGCTTCTTAACTAAAAAATGACACTAGAAACACATATAAGGGTTTGTATAACATCTAATACCATGTTATCATCCTCCCATTAGGCTCCATCGATAAATACACCACCCATTCTGGCCTCAAGAACAAACTTCCTAATACAAGAAAAATGCAAATTTTCAACCTAAGTTCAAACATCAATAAACCAAAAACTACAAGTAATTTATATGAGCCATAAAATTTATTATATGCCTATTTAATCCTTATAATCTTAAACCAAATCAGTTAAGTGGAAGATTTGAGAGCAATACGTTGGACAAGTTGCAGTGACGGGTCCAAAAATGCAACTTTTTGACAGTGAATAAGTAACTTCTTGAGCTCAAATTGGCATCTATACCTCTGGTACCTCCACTTATGAATATATAACTTTATTAATGTATATTTAGTTAAATTACATGATATAAAACTACCATGATGTTCAAATCTACCTAGAATTGCATTTTCACTACCATTTTGGAGCATAGAAACAAGGACAACAAATGTTGCCAAAGTTTAAGTTGTGGTTGTAGGACTCTAGTTTAGATGCTTCCTAACTAAAAAATAAAACTTAAATCACATTTATGGGGGTGGATAACATATATTACCAAGTTATTGGCCTCTCATTAGGTCTGATTGACAAATCCACCACCCATTTTAGCCTCTAGAACACCTTTCCCAATACAAGAAAAATGCAAATTTTTAGCCTAATTTCAAACACATGTAAAATAAAAATTGTAATTCATTTCCATGAACAATAAAATACTTACACTACCTATTTATACTATCTAATAATAACCTATATCATTTAGGTGAAATATTTGTTAGCAATCCATTGGACAAGCTATAGTGAGGGATCTAAAAATTAACTTTTTGGTAGTGAACAAGAAACTTCCTAAGCTCCAACTAACATTTATACCTTCAGGACCACCACCTATGAATATATCACTTTTATAAAATACATATAGGCAAATTACATGTTATCACAACACCATGAGGTTCAAATCCACACAAAAGTGCATTTTCACTACTATTTCAAAGCACATAAACACTAATAATAAATTTTGTTAAAGTTTAAGTTGTGGTTGTAAAAACTTTAGTTTTGATGCTTCCTGAATGAAACATTACACTTCCAAAATATCTAGTGGGTCATATAATGTATATTAATATGTTATTATCCTCCCATCAAGCATGATTGATAAATCCATCACCCATTTTGGCCTCAAGAACACCTTTCCCAATACAAGAAAAATGCAATTTTTTAGCCTAAGTTTAAACACGTATAAAATAAAAAATATAAGTCATTTATGTGAAATGTTAAATCCCTCCCATACCTATTAATTATGTGTAATTACACCTCATATAAATCAGGTAGAATCTTTGAGATTAATTTGTTGGATTAGATGTAGTGAAGGGTCCAAAAATGTAACTTTTTGGCATTGAACAAGCAACTTTTTGAATACCAATTGACATTTCTACCTCTGAGACCTCCACCTAGAAATATATAAATAAAATAACATCATAATATGAAAATTACATGTTATCACACCACCATGATGTTTAAATCCACCAAGAAGTGAATTTTCACTACCATTCTAAAGCATGGAAACATTGACAACAGATGTCAAAGTTTAAGTTGTGGTTGTAGAACTCTAGCTATGATGTTTCATAATAGAAAAATAACACTTATAACACATATATGGGGATTATAAATTATATGAAAATGTTTTTTTATTATCATCAGGCCTAATTGACAAAGCCACCACCCATTTTAACCACAAGAACACACTTCCAAATATAAGAAAAATTTATTTTCTTAGCCTAAGTTCAAAAACATGTAAAATGAAAATTATAAGTCATTATCATGAACCATAAAAAACATACACTACATATTTAATCCCTATAATCACACCTTAAATCACTCAATTGAAATCTTGGCGAGAAATATTTTGGATAAGTTACAATGAGGGGTTCAAAAATGCAAATTTTTGGCATTAAACAAGCAACCTTTTGAGTTCCAACTAGAATTTATACCTCTCAAACATCCACCTCAAAATATATCACTAAAATCACATGAAAATAGGAAAATTACACATTATAATACTACCATGATGTTCAAATCCACCTGAAAGTGCATTTTCACTAGCATTATAGAGCATAGAAATATTGACAATAAATGTTGTCAAAAATTAAGTTATGGTTACATAAGTCTAGTTATGATGATTCATGTATAAAAACTAACACCAAAAACATATTTGGGGGGGTGGATAAAATATGTAAGTCATTTCTTGATATTTGATCATGTCCAACCTAAGCTTATCATAGTTTTAGGAATATATAATTCTTTACTGATAGTACCAACCATGTGAATTTGGAATATTATCTGGCACCACTAACCTAAAAAAAAAATAAGTAATTAAAAATGAAATTTATATGTACTACCTAGAGAATAAAAAATATCTAGTAAAATTGAATACATATACATTTTAAAATTCAACATACCTACATATTTCAATCAAATAAACCACTAGGATCTACTCTAACCTTGATAATATCAAGAATAGCTTAATGGTCTGACTCCCAAACTTTCCATAGTTTCCTATTTAATGACCTCCCATGATATTTTTATAATTGATTATTTGTTGTAAGAATAAATTTTGAATAGTGAAATATCTTCCTATGCATTTCAAACTCTTCAAACAATCATTGATCTAAATATTTTATAGTATATCATCAAAACTAGGTTCTAGTGACTACCGCTGACCCAGTGGGATAGTTAATGTTTTTTCCATCTATAATTAGGAAAGTCAATTTACACACCGACACAAGTAGTAATCAATGCCCTCTTCATTATCCTCATCTGCAATAACTAAAAAAACATGACCTATATCAAAATAACCATTTTTCATGACAATATGAAGATTTATAATGAGAATAAATTATACATATTGAAAAATATTCTACCTCACTATACTAGATTAGATATATGGTCAAAGTCATCTGATGATGTCATATTTGTAAGTTACAACGATATCAGAACCTGATATGTGTTGATTAGAATTAGAGGTTTTGAACTCTAATCATTTACCCACTCTTATGACTCACACTCATTCGAAACAGAGTCCATACATGTAGAATATAAACATGCCAAGTGTCTCATATGAATAGTCTAAGGTACTGCATTTGAGCTATGAAATGAGTGGAGGTCACTTGAACCCATTAGAGTGATATAATCCTCATACATTGCCAAGTGCTCTTCCCCCATTAACCATAAATTTATACAAACAATATAATTTGGTTGAGCATCATGACACATGTTCTCATTACATAATTCAACCATAGGTTTTGCATTTGTCAAATGAACACCCTCTTCAAATTTCAACTCCTCCCTTGAAATAGCTCTTTTTACATATGCTCCAGCACTATCATACTCCCATTTTCCATGGATATCCTTTGTGAAAATCTAAATGTGTTCTCTACTAATGGTAATGTGAATCCTTCTCAACCAATAAAAAATCCATTCATTTTCAAATTGTGTTATGCAGTTGTCTGACCAAGTGTAATGTTGATTGAAACTAATGTTCCTCTAACTTAACTATTCATATAACTTCTAAAAATAACCTTTCACATACTCTGATCAATGGGATATATCATTTCTGATATAAAAATAGTAATCTCTTAATATTTTATGTTGTACTATCAAGTGTATGCATGAATGTTATATACATGAATATGGAAACTTGTGATGAGTTGTAATAATGCAATTTAACTTCCATTTGGGGTTTGAATGTGTAATTTTTATAAAAATCAACTTATAAAACAATCAAACCAAGTGTAAATGTATCCTTGCTTATCTTGAAATGTTAATCCAACCATCTAGCCTTATGTGTGTGCCTTGTATAGTCATAAACAATATTTTCCCTAAATTTGACAAATTTTTTGGAAACAAGTATCTATTTTGTAACAACCTCACACCTTTTAGTTTCTTTGAAATATTTTACTTGATAAGTCACTGATTTGTATTTGATTAAACAAACTAATTCCTATCCATTTGTATGTGTAATATCCTCATGGATACATTTTTTAATTTTGACTATCCACTAAAAATGTTGCAATTTCCATTTAAACATGATTTATTGTAAAATAATTGTCCATTTGGTCTTTTACAAAATATAGTTGGAATAAACTCTATGGCTGATTTTGGTGTAAATTTAATGTTACACTCATAGAAAATGTTGTTAGTGTGAAAATTAAAATGAATATGGTGAAAAATGTCATAGTGCATTAAAAATTCAACATGTTTCCTACAAAAATAAGTGGTGTGTATGTGATTTTTTTATATAAAAAGATTTGGCCATCTCAAAATATCTTTGACAAATAGAAATTTATGGATGTTTTTTCAAAATTTTATAGTACAATTATGTTTGAGTCATATCCAATAAATGTTTTGGGTGTAATTTAAGGTTACAACCAATTTTTATTTTCAAAACATCTCTTGCATTGGGCAAAACTATTGTATTGTCTTTCCAAAATTAAGAAAGTAACTCTTTGATAGTATCGGCTATAGCCTTGTCCTTTTGTGGAAGTATACAAGAGAATGCTCAAATCACATTGGTATTAGGTTCATTAAGTATTTCACATTTTTCAATTACTTTAATTATTCTTTTTATATTTATATTAAGTGTTTGGCTTATTTTTGAAACCATTCATTTTTTTCTCTATTTTATAACTTACTGCACAAGTTGTAAGTATATGTCAGGTAGCATTATAGTTTTTGGTGCATGATTTTGGGATTATAGTATGATATGCATCATGTAGATTTTAAACAATTTCATTGTTTTCATCATCCACGTTATATGTTCTTAGTCTGGATGTGTACATTATAGGTCTCATCTTAATTAATTTTATCAATGAAACAAACAATTGACTTCTTTGAATATCATAATCCAAATTATGAAATAAAGTATCCCAAATTTGTTAATCCAATATTATTGAATGTTGATAAAACATTTTATTATGCATTAGTTCTAAAATATTTTCATCGACTTCTATTAAGTACTTGTCTTTTTTACACACTATTCTTAGAGGTGTTGTTAATGGTGGAATTCGTTGAGAGGGTGTTTCAAAATCATTATTACTTTCATTGTTTAGAGGTGGGATCACATTTTATTCATTATTTATCTCTTAATTATAGTTTTCATTAAATTTTTTTGATGGTTAATTTCATCATTATTTGTTTCCATCAGATTTTCTTCAATCATGGAGGATGAATCATCATAAATAGACTCATCATCAACAAAATCCAAAACTTGGAAGTTTGAATGTAAACTTATAACATTAACTAATTAATTATTTTCAATTTCATTATTATTCATTTTATTATTGTAAATTTCATCATTATTCAATTCATTATTGTAAATTTCATCATTGTCTAATTCATTATTGTCAATTGGGTCAATATTTATGGAATTTGGTTCATCAGGATTAGGGTTTGTACCATGTCTACCACAAAGTTTTTGCATTTGTATCTTTTGTTTCTCTATCAAATATTATAATTCATCTGGTGTTTATTTCTTAAACATCTTCCTCATCCTCAAACATGATCCATCACCCATCAAGTATAATTGGCAATTTTTCAAAGGTGGGGTCAATTACACAAGTACCATAGATCCAACATAAGTACAAAGAGAATATTTTTGGGGATATAATTATTGATTTGGGTTAAAAATAGACATTGAAAAGTGATATTAGTCTATAATAATCATAACATGATCATGTTATTTAATATATAAGGTTTTGTTTCATCCATTATATTGATAAGTGTATATTAACAATAATGTGATCATGTTATGTAATAACATGATTACTTTAATATTAATAATCATCTAGGGTTAGTAATTGGCATTGAGAACTAAGTGTTGTCTATATTAAGAATAACATAATCACATTATTAAATATTACAATCATGTTATACTTAATCTAGATTAGGGATCAGGGACTACAATTTATTTTTGAGGGATAAGGGATTACAATTTATGTTTTAAGGTTTAGGGATTAGGGACTAGGGCATGTAAAGTTTAGGTTTAAGGGTGTGTATAAGGTCTAATCACTCTATGACATGTGTGAAAACAATTTTTACTACAAAGGATGTTAATTGGGATTAAATTGATTGATAAATAGGGAAATTTTTTGGTTTACAATTTAGGGTATAGTGTTTAGGCCCTAGGTTTAAGGTACACAAGGTCAATTTCAAAGATAATTCTTAGTCTAAATGATGTTAATTTGGGCTAAAATGATTGGTTCATGGTTTAAAGAGTTTATATTTATGATTCAAATTTGAGGGATTAGGAAATTTAATCATTAGGGATTGGGGTATAGGTTTTAGGGTATATAAGGTATAATCATGATGGTGATTGGGGAAAATTAGAGTTGATCAACCCCAAAATCACATTTTATAGTCATGTAATTAGGTTGAAGGGGCTCAAAATATCCCCAATTTACTTCAGATGCATAGATAGATTATTAATCCAAAGGATAAGGTTTGGCCATAGTTTAAAAAATGCATTTTATGATATCTAATGATAAAATCATTTATATCATAAGGCATGTATGTTTGTAGCATGTAGTGGGAATTAGGGCATAGGGATTACAATTTATGTTTTAGGGAGTACGGATTAGGGCATGGGGTTTAGGTTTAATGACCTTTATATAATTTTTGATCACTTTATGCCATGTGAACATAATTATTACTATAAAGGATATTAATTGGGACTAAATAGATTGGTAAATAGTGAAAACTTATGGTTTATAATTTAAGGTATATTGTTTAAGGTTTATGGTTTAAGGATTAAGTTTTAATGTATATATGGTTTAGGGTACATACGGTTAATCACAAAGATAATTGAGGATAATTTAAATCACTTAGACCCATTTGTGACTATAGAATGTGTTTTTGGGTTGTCACTATACCTTGGATGTCATCATGCAGATTGAGTAAATTAGTCAAATGGGGAAATTAGTCATTTGATTTAGTCCAAATTGAGCCCTATGAACTTAATTCTTAGTCTAAATGATGTTAATTTGGGATAAAATGATTGGTTCAAGGTCTAAAGGGTTTATATTTATGGTTTATATTTTAAGGATTAAGAAATTTAAGGATTAAGGCTTAGGGTATAGGTTTTATGGTATATAAGGTATAATCATGAAGGTAATTAGGGAAAATTTGATCTCCTTTAACCTATATCTATGACTAAATATTGTGATTTTGAGCTCAATTATCCCCCTCATCATCACATATTGAGCTAATTAAATCAATTGTGGTTTAATGAGTGATGCAATTATGACCAAGTTCATCCCTGTGAACCTAATTCTTACTACACACACACACACACACACACACACACACACACACACACACACACACACACACACACACACACACACACACACACACACACACACACACACACATATATATAAAGTATGTTAATTGGGAATAAATTTATTGGCTTAGGGTTTAGGGTCTATAATTTAAAGGGTTTAGGGTTTAAATCTTATGGCTTAGGGTTTAATGTAAATGGTATAGGGTTTAGGGTTAAAGTTAAATGGTATAAGGTTTAGGGTTTAATATATCAAATATAGGGTCCAATCACTAATGTAATTGAAGAACATTTGAGTTGCTCGTTCACCTATTTATATCAACTACCTTTATGTTTAAATTTATGATAAAATTAGGTTTGGTTATGCCATGCACATGTTTCATACATGTTATATAAATTATTGAGCCATAAATTTTGTTTAAGGGCTTAATTTTACCCAAATCATGCCCCTAATTACACAAATTGACTAATTGGATCAATTCATGATAGAATCAATGTTTTTATTTTTTCCTAGATCATATATTTATCTTGAAGGGATTCAAATTAGCCTTACATGAATCCTTTATTAAAATAATCTACTATCCTTCTTTTTGGTTACCTAGGTTGAAGGGAATTAAAATAACCCCAATTTACTTTAGATGCACAACTAGATTGGTACTCCAAAGGCTATTTTTTTGCCATAGGTTTAAAAATCACATTGTATGACATCTCATGATAAAATAGGTTATATCATAAGTCATGTATGTTTGTGGCATGTAGTTGGAATTAGGGCATAGGGATTACAATTTATGTTTTAGGGATTAGAGCATAGGGTTTAGGTTTAAGGACATGTATATAATGTTTAATGGCTATATACCATATTTAAACATAACTATTAATAAAAATTATGTTAATTAGGACTAAATAAATTGGTAAATAGGGAAATGTTATGGTTTAAAAATTTAGGTTATAATGTCTAGGGTTTATGGTTTAGGGCTTAGGTTTTAATGTATATATGGTTTAGGGTGCACGAGGTCAATCACAAAGATAATTGAGGACAATTTAAATCTATTATACCCATTTATGACTATAAAATGTGTTTTTGGGTTGTCATTATAATGTAGATTTCATTGACCATATTGAGTGAATTAGTTAAATGGGGTAATTAGTCATGTGATTTAGGCTAAACTAAGCCCTGTGAACTAGATTCTTAGTCTAAATGTTGTTAATTTGGGATAAAATGATTGGTTCAAGGTTTAAAGAGATTATATTTATGGTTTAGAGTTTTGAGATTATGAAATTTAGGGATTAAGGCTTAGGGTATATGTTTTAGGGTATAAGTTACAATCATGATGGTGATTGGGCCAAATTTGAGCTCCTTGAACCTAGATCTATGAGTAAAGAATGTGAATTTGGGATTAATTATCCACCACATCATCACATATTAAGCCTAAAAACTTAATTTTGGTAATGAGTGATGTGGTTTTGACCAAGTTCATCCCTGTGAACCTAATTTCTACTATATATAAAAGATGTTAATTGGGGCTACATTTACTGGTTTAGGTTCTAGAATTTAAAGTGTTTGGGTTTTAGGGTTTAAGGTAAATGGATATGGTTTAATTTAAATAGTATAGGGTTTAGGGTTTAATATATTAGATATAGGGTTTAATCACTATGGTAATTTAAGAAATTATGAGCTCCTTATTCACCTATTTGTGATAATTACCTGAACATGTTTGCATTTCTAATAAAAGTAGGGTTAGTTAAGCCATAAATGTTGCATACATGAACTATACAATTAATGGATCCATAAATTTTTTTTAGGAGATAAAGTTCTCCAAAATAATGCCCCTAATTGCACAATTTGTCTAATTAGATAAATTCATGATAGAATCAAACTTTTAATTTTTCCACAAATTAGATCTTGCTCTTTAAGGGGTCCAAATTAGCCTCAAATGCCTCCTAAATTAAATGAATCAACTCTTTGGATAATTATATATGACACTACATTAGGGTTAATTTAACTTCAAATCACATTGAATATATAATTTAAAATATGTTCATGTGGTTCATCTCAACCCTATTTACCTCCACAATTAAACTAATTGACAATTGTGTTCATTAGCTAATGACTTCAAGTTTATTGAGCTCAAAACACATTCTATAGATGTATAATTTTCATATAAATTAATTATATTTATTTTCTTCAATTGAGATAATGTAATTAGAGTTGATCAATCCCCAAATCACATTTTCTATTCATGCAATTAAGTAGAAGGGGATCGAAATAGCAATAATTTACTTCAAATGCATAGTTATATTGGTACTCCAAAGGCTATGTTTTGTCCATAGGTTTAAAAAATGCATTTTATGACATCTCATGATAAAATTAGTTATATTTTAATGAAGGTATGTTTTCGGTATGCATGTTTGTGACATATCTAAACTTTACGAAATAAAATTTCTTAAATGCAAAATAGGGTACTAATGCATTGATATATACCTTTAAAATAAATACTTCGAGAACTTCACTTAATGACTTCAAAACTATTATTAGAGACTTGGATAATACTAAAAAGTTTATAAAGTTTTTTACAAGTTCCAAACATCACTAATTATCCACAAAAACTAACATAGTCTTGTTTAACCAATTTCAGCCTTTTTTGGGACTATATACACTCTTGACACAAAATACAATGACCCTTGATTTATTTGTTTTTGTTCCGAAAAAACATTTGAATCTTTTGGATACTATAAATTACATTTTGAATAACAAATTTTAAATAACTAATCCTTAAACATTTATAATATCACCAAACTCTCTTTCAAACCTAATACTTTAGATCAGTTAGTACTTAATCAGAGGATCCTTGTACTCCAATTGATTTTTGGACAATATAATTTATATAATCATGTAAAAAATGAAATATATATAAAATCTACCAAATTATGAGTGATTTGGATCAGTGGATCACTAAAGACCAACTTTTGACTTCTTGACCCTATCTAGGATGTACAAGGACTGTCTTCATTTTAAGGAAGATTAGAATTATGTCAAATGAACAATAAATTGATTCATAGGTTAATATATTTCTAGTTATCATTCAATTATATCAAATCTTGATAAGAACATTGGTCTCAAAAAATAGTCTTAATCAACCAAACCTTGATCTTAAGACTACTAGGCCTAATGGCTCATTTAGTAGGTCAAAATGGAAAATTGGATTTAGGGTGTTGAGAATATATAACATGATTGATTTATTAATGAAATAATGTTATTAAGTAATGAGATCACATCACTAAAATAGTTAATAAAAAAATTATGTTAATAACATAATCATGTTATTAACGTGATCATGATATTTGAATTTGAATTTAATTCCCATGCCTTTTGGCTCAAGAATGGATTAGATTATTGAGCCAAAGGCTTGGACTATCATTGTAAAACCAAGTTTTGAGAGTTATTATAAAAACAAAAAAAATCAACTTTGATTGTCAAATACACTAAGAATTTCATTGTGAAGATTCAAAAACTTAATATCATCATTATGAGCACGCTCTCCTCTTTCGAAAAATATGTTTTTTTATATAATTTTTGGACTAATTTAAGTTTTAAATCTATGTTTATTTCTAACTATATATATTTTAGGCCACTACATGATGAAAACATACATGTCTATATATGTTCATGTAATTTTTATTTCATTGATACAATTGAAAAATGGTATACAGTCACAAACTAGACCTAATTCTACAAACATTCAAAAAAAATTGATTTTCAATTTGTTTTATATAGTTAGGCATGCTACACGGTTGACTATCTATTTTTTTTAGTTTTTAGAATACTGTTGACATAGGAAATTGCACCCTTGGTAGGAGGTCGAGCTCCTGCCTTCTCCTCGCAACTATGGAAACTCCCCTCTCACCTGTGGGACCGGCGAAGCTGGAGGGGAGAGTCTCTAGATAAGGGCTAGCTCCCTTTGATGCATTGTGTTTATTCCAAATGTGCTAAAACATACATATATATAGATATATAACAAACTACTCTAAAGAGGTGATGCACCAAAATAAAGTCAACCCTCTCACCCCCCCTTTTATATATCTATATTTGTATGTGTTAGCACTTCTAGAATAAACACGATGCATCAAAGGGAGCTAGCCCTTATCTAGAGACTCTCCCCTCCAGCTTCATCGGTCCCACAGGTGAGAGGGGAGTTTCCATAGTTATGAGGAGAAGGAAGGAGCTCAGCCTCCTACCAAGGGTGTAATTTCCTATGTCAACAGATACATTTACTTAAAAATTTCATATAAAAATATTCATTGAAAAAATGTAAAAAAATATAGGCCACAAACTAGAATATCTTATCTAATTTTTTTCCAAAGGGTTTCAAATAATATTAAACGTTGCTCAAAAAATGGTGTGCTGCAAAACCATCTATCTACTTTTTTTTCTAGAAAAAATAGGATTTACTTTTCAAATTTTATATGTTTTACTTATTTATACTTAACCATTTTTAATTTTTTTAGTGTTTTATAAACTAGACTCTAAATTCTACATATCATGCCCTTACACCATCTTCCAATTTGGAGTGTAGATATATCAAATTATATATAGAAGTTTAAATTTATGAAATTTGTGGAAAATCATGTCCATAGGTAGGCCACTTTTTATCTCCCAATTTTTTTTCACTTACCCATTCATCAAAAAAAAACCCTCATCATCATCTTAAGGATCCCATGGTAACTTATAACTTTGTGATGGGACCTCTTATCAGAGAAACCCATTCACCTTCAACTAGATTTACTACAAGATTTAGGGCAAGTCATTATAAAAGTTTTGGAAAATATTTATCCTCTCTCATACCTCTATATACTATCATGGCATCATCTTCTATGCCTTTTTCATCCTCCATGCCAATCATATATAAAAAAAATGACAGGTGTAACATTTAGTGGGTCTACTCATAATAACCACACTATTACAAAAACCCATAAAACTACTAGTGCATCTCAAGCTACTAGTGCTTTAAAAAGTAACAATGCTTTGATAACACTAATAAATGCCATTTTTATTCCACTAGTCAAAACATAATTAACACTAATCAATTATTATTAAAAAATTTAAATCGAATGACCACTTTTCAAACTAATAGTGCCAATCAAATGATATAAATAAAAAATCAGTTAATGCATTTATAAAATCACCCTTGACCCACTCCATTAGGGGGTGAAAAACCCTAATGCCTCTACCACTTCCTCTCCCACACCCCCCCTTATATATGCACATGGTAACCTTATACCATAACCACTACTTTTTAATAAGGTCATTAAACACTTGCAAAATGAACCTATAGTTCATCAAATTGTCAACATCGATATAGGTGGCTTAGTTTCCACTATCCAATGATTTAGTGTTTTATTTCAAGGCTTTTGGAAATATGTGTGTGTGTGTGTGTGTGTGTGTATAGACACACACACATACATACATACATACATACATATATATATATATATATGTATATATATATATATATGTATATGTATATATATACATATATATATATACATATATATATATATATATATATATATGTATATGCATATATATATATATATATATATATATATATATGTATATGCATATATACATATATATGTATATATATATATATGTATATGTGTGTGTGTGTATATATATACATATATATATATGTGTGTGTGTGTGTACATATACATATACATATATAATGATTGGGTTAAACTTAACACTTTTTATTCTGCTAATATACTAGATAACACCTTTTTAGGTGATGATTTAGATTGTTATAATCAACTCAAAACTCATTATATCACTAGATTATAAGATTTAATAAATGCATTGGTTTGAATTAAAAACTAATGATCTTATTGAAAATACTAGCTCATTTTATTAATTGAAAACAATTGGAATCCAAAAAAACACCAAGTTTTCATTAAATGATGGAAATCCTTGTCTAAAAAAGTTGATCATAATAAGTTTGATGATAATATTTTTCATTCTTTAGTCATCTAAATTGTCATTTTATTACAAAGAGTGTCACTTGAGACAACCTTATCCTTAGATTAGCCCTAGACCTATCTCAGGGCTTCTTTTGATCATTTTCCCTCTTTTTTATGAGTCCAACCTATCCCTAGATATACCAAAAGTAATCCAAAGACACCCCCTAGGTACCCATGTCTCTTTTCATCCATTATTTCCATCTGGATATTAACACAATCCTTTAGACTATAATGCACATTGTTATTGACCAAATGGATATGCTAATATCCCCTTTCTCTTAACTCCCTCAATGGATATATTTTAATTCCTCAAAGCAATCTTAGGGTCAGCCTAGACCTATTTCACATATTGACAATCATCATAACACTATATATAGACCGGTTTGATTCACTTATACACTAGATAGAAATCATATGAAACTACACATTAACAAACTCAAACATTGTTGTGCAAATTAAAGTAATTGATTTTTGTTATGCCTTACTTCTACATACACCCATCTAAATCCTCCCAGAGCTTATATTAATCATATTTCTAGTACCAAGTCACACATAAAATACCCAATCTAGTACTCATAATAATATTTACTTACACTTGTACCAATACTTAGATTGAGAGAATTACATTGGTCTTGATCCCATTTCAAGGTATTGATATGTAGACAATGCTCAACACATGAGGTGTTGAGGTAATTTCCAACCTACCCTTCTCACACCACTCTTTTTCTACTTGTACTCCTTAAATACCGTAACAAACATAGCCCTAGGGTTTTACATTTAAATCAATTAAAATTGGGAATAAATAACAAACCATCAATTATGAACATAGCCATAGACTCACCAAAACTAGGTGAAGGTCCACCCAAAATTTCACTATCTATGATTCCAAAAGGACACTAGCACAACATAGAGTACAATTTCATGGTGTGCTACTATTTATAAGACCGTGTTATTATCTAAGATGGTTTTTGACTCCTTGTTAGTGTTCATGACACCTGACATAGTCCTTATACCAATTTTTAGCCTATCATTTATTTGTCTCTATGAATTTCCATCTAAGTATATCCTTTATAGTTCATTTCATATTTATAAAATTATTATATTATTATACAAATCAAAGGTGGTTGATATTTATATATTTATTCCCTAATTTATTTTTATAGTACTTTAGTAAACTAGGGTTTTATGTTCCATAACTCCTTAAAAGTTAAATCATTTGGTGAACCCAACTTACTTCAAATCGCACCCAAGTCCTATCCTTAAATGTTTTTAGGGTTTGTATCCTTTTATTTTCTATGCTCAATAATTAATTTCAAAATATTAGATCTAATTCATTATTCTATTTATATAATATTTCATAGATTTAAATTCTTATAAGATTCAAAATATATAACTTTTTGTTTTCTTTCTTCCCAACTTACAATGACATAATTCAATAATCAAATTGATGAGACTAATATGAGACAATTGAAAGATTTTGTTTCTAAACATCCTGATATGCAAGATAAAATTATCTGTATTATTCAGGGAGAACTCAAGAAATCCACTATAGGGTAATCCTCCAACCCCATAGATATTAGTATTGTTATATCTACTATAGGGGAAACTCAAATTCTATAACCTAATACAACTAGCCAACTATGACCAGTTCCACCACCTCTTTTGGATAGTACACATCCCTATTCTTCAACTGTCATTTGTTAGGAGATCAATTCTCATCAGGCTACTAATAGACCATATTATGCCTTGGATTCTCATATTCTTCTACATGCACCTTTTTCATATCATATAGAGGTAACTCCTTTGCTCTCTAGATTTTTGGCACCCAAGATTACTCTATATGATGGTAACAGTGATTTAGATCATCATCTACATTCTTTTCATGTAGCATGTTTGGACTACATGTCTAATGATTGGATCCTAAGTTGTTACCCTACAACTCAAAATAATATTCATTACAATAGTTTCGGATCTTCCTAATCAATCCATCACAATATTTAATACACTAATAGACATGTTTTTGGCACACTTTTTAATTAACATTAGCGATAAGGTTTCATATGCTCAAATTTCACAACTCAAACAAAACTCCAATGATCCAATAGATGAATATGTCTTGTGGTTTAAAACTATATTAGAAAATATGACTAGCCCAATGGTAGATAGAGAACTCTAGGACATATTCAATAAAATTTCATTATCAACATTACATGAAGCTTTACTATTCAAAAAGTTTCCATCATTCATAGATCTATGCCATAAATTGAAATAATGGGAATTCAAAATTTTATCCATGGGAAAATTAAAGTACACAAATGGATCATATTCAACTAATAAGAGTTATACCAATCCCCTGTATAAGGTGAAGACCAATAAAAATAACAACCAAAAGATAATAATTAATACAACATCAGATTTATCTCCTCATATGGTTTTATCATCTCTTCCTGGGAGACCTTTCATAAATCTTCTTGAATCGCTATCACATGTTCTTAAACAACTATTGGAATGTAACATCATATCTCTCCCTCCCATCAAAGAGGTTGATATGACTAGGCCTCTTCCAAATAATTATTATTCTAATGCATTTTGTGATTATCAAAGGTAACCAAGGCATACTAAAAATAAATTCATAAGCTTATGACATAAAATATAATATTTGATAAATGATAATATCATTAATGTGAGCACTCATATAGAGTCACACATAGCATATCCAACTCAAGTGAAAGCACTAAAAATATTTTTTGATCCATTTCTAAATCATATGGATAATGAGACAATAGGCACATTAGTGTTTCATTATACATATCATGCACATTCACCACTATCATCCTATCATACTCATAAAATGGCCACACACCCTCTAAATAATATTATTGGTGTGTATCATATTATAATGCCAACTAGACTTCTCATCACTTTATCAGAGTAGGAGATAATCGATGATGAATCATCTCTATGTGCACTCTTTGTACAAACTAAATTGATAATCATCTTATTCATAATGTCATAGTTGACACTAGGTCAAACATTAATATGTGTACTATTACACTTAAGCAAAACTTATGTTATTTAGAGCAAGATATTTCTTAGATAAATACATTTATTCATGGCTTTTATGTCCATATTTAGATCTCTATTAGAGAGATAATAATTCTATTACAATTTGGTCCTACACATGTGGCCACTAGATTCTTAGGTTTAGCTAGTGATGTCACATATAATATATTATTGGGTAATCTTTAGATGTAATAACCTTGAGACATTTCATCTACTATACATAGATGTGTTAAGTATATACATTCTACTCAAGTGGTTACAATCATGGGCCTTCCATATGAGTATCCTTTACATATTCCACATCAAATTTTATAGCATACAATAGTCATATCTACACACATAGCTTCTATTAGCATACCTTTGGTATCAGTTGAGATATTAGTATAGATGGGGTCTGCTCATATAACATTACCACATACACATGCTCTCCCATGGAGACCTTTATTAGATAGATCCCTAAATCAAAGACATGTTATGGAATACAAAGATCATATGTCTACCCAATTATCATCTAAATTATTTTTATATCATAGATCACCCACATCAATCACAACTTCTTCTACTAGATGGGTCCCTAAGAACCCCACAGTTCATAATCATATGTAGTTAGCTCCGTATATTCATAACCCCACTCCAAAACTAGTTTTACCCATAGATTAATTAGTACATATGATTAAAAAATATTAGATACATACTTACATATCATGTTTCATCACTCTTTCCTTATTTTATACATCACACCTTGATAGTAAATCTCTTTCTAGACTCGCTAGCTATTATGTTCATCTCTACTTGTATATAGTTTTTTTCTAGCTTGATCCTTATGTATAGTTTCATTTTTATGTTGTTTGTAAATAGGTTATACTCAAAAAACATAAAAAAAATTATAATATATTCAAAAATACTAAAACATACAAATATTTTCTCAAAAAATAAAAATTTTAGATTGTATACATTTCCATGTTTACATTCCTTCTACTTTCTAGGTACTACATATGTTATATATGATAGTATAGTTAGTTTTTTCATGCATACATTCTTCACTGTTTCTCTTAAAATATTCACAAATTAATAAAATGATTATTTCATCTACATATGTCTATATTGGCTATTATCTACCCATTAGAGGCACATACATAGATACACATATTCAACATTGATACATTCACCCATTAGGGGAATCATACTACGTAGTTTCCATTTTATTAGGCTATATATTTCTATAATCCATATCATATATTTCATATTTATTATATTTTTAATTGATCATCCTATAATATACAATTTTTTTGTTGACTACTACCACTATAGACTCATCTTATGTACATCTTTGCTCTTATACAAATGCTTACTACACATTTATGCATACTTTCATTTCTATCTTCACTAGTTTAAATTTGATTGTATCTCTTTCCTTATACATCTATTTAATGCAATTAAAATATTCCATTTTTGTATATCTCTATGGTAATTCCTTTCATTATGTGTATACTTTGGACATGTGACCATGTCCTTGTTTATACCTTCTTGCTTATGTATGAAAACATTTGATTATGTCTTTCCATGTGGATCTAAGCCAACCTTACTTATTTTATGCATATGTGGGAATTTAAACATGTTCTTATGTGCTTCATTTTTCTCATATTTAGTGACATGTGCCCATGCTTATTGAGTTGTGTCCCCTTGGCGTGATTTGCATGCCTCGTGTGTTTATATGAATGCTTTCATGTATGCATCATGGCCATGACACTTGTATCTTTCTTGTTACTTTCACATCTAGTTTATGATGCCATGATGGAAATCATGCATCCCCCTTTCCTCCATGGGTGCCTTGATGGAAATCATACCCCATCCCCCTAGGTAGTTACTTAGATTATACTCATATTTGTTATTCCTATACATGATTACATTGTTTTGTTTATCTTGAAAACCTTGGGAATTATATATCTAGCATACATCATACATTACCAGCTTATGCTCAGATAATTTTAAATTATGATGTCATGTATACACATTATATTGGTTTATCACATATATACCATATGTTTTAAGTCTAACACACATGATGCATATAATTTATTTTGAGGTTAATTATTATATATTTTGAACAACTCCCCTCAAAATAGAGGGAATTCATAGGGATTTGTCATAGAGATCAAGCCATTCTAGTGCACTTAGAACATAGCTTTCACACATGCAAACACATTATATATAGTCCAAACTAAGGAAATAATAATGAAAAATACACATATAGATCATGCTTAGTTTTTTACAAAAATAACACATTTGGTCAATAACATGACATATAGGACACTATCACAGTGCGTTATTGACTAGGGGACCACACTACTATCTAGTAGCCCTAGAAATAGAAAATTCTAGAATTATCAAAGAGGTATAATAGTTACATTCAAATTTGGATGTCTCAATAATATATTATTAGACAACTTCAGTATATACTCAATTTTAACATAGATTACATAGAATTTCTTAGATTGGGGGCATCATGCTAATGAGACCATAATGTGGCTCATTATATCTCTAAAATAACATCTTTTTTCTTGCATAGGAAGTGGATCTAAATGTAGTCTTTGAACTTATGGTTTATTTAGAATAAAATAACAAGTATATATCATGGTTATGTCTTTAAAATTAAGTATTATCTATTACTAATTATTATTAGGAAAAATATGTCAATGTGTTTATATAAAATTCATACTAAACTAGAATGATTCAATGTATGAAGAGTAACCATTCAAGAATAATGTCAGAGTAGTGGAAGAGTATTTTACAATGGATCTAAAATTTTAGTCAAGTTACAAACTCACATAGGCTTGTTATGGACTCCCATAGGATGGTTATAGTTTCACACAATAACTATGGATTCCATCAGACCAGCTATGGATTACATGAGACCATCTATGGATTATATCAGACTAGCTATGGATTTTAGTAGGTTTGTTATAAACTTCATTAGACTACTATAGACTTCAACAAAACTTCTACAGAATTGTTTGAAATGTATTTTGAAATGTATTATAATGTTTCGGCTATCACAAAGAATGATTTCCATTTAGAGTATTTCTATATATAGATTTATATGTATATACTTTCCATTATATTAAAATATAGATTTATGTAATTTTATTTCAATAAATAGCTTTCTTCATATTTGGTGGAGATTAAGATTATGCCATAATAGATTTTATTCTTATAATAAATATCTCTCTCCATATTTTGTGGATATTGAGATAGGATGGGATATCTACATTGTTACTCTTAAATAAAGTGTTGGTTGGAAGCATGAGCTTATAAATTCAGCCTCCCACACCTGAATGAAATAAATATATACTTTTATTTTCATTATTTTGAGCAGTCTATTTTGAAGTTTTGTGTTCTGAATAAATCCTCTTCTAAGGAATGAGCTGGCCACTCATTCCAAGGAAGATGAATACGTGTATTTTTATTTTATTTATTTGTTCTATAATTATCACTTTGTCATAAATTATTATTTTATTCCTTAGATGTTGTAAACATTTACTTTTGTACAGTTTGTTATGAACCTATAATTTTTTATTTATTTGTCATTTATTTTAAATTCATCAATTTGCTTTTTAAAAGTGTGTTTTTATTCATGCATGTTTGGTTTAATTTATGCAAGTGTGATTTTTAATTCCTAAAAGTGTGGAGTGTGATATAAGGAACCATTTACCAAAGATCTCTTTTTATTATTGAATATAGAATTCAAACACCAACCCTAGATTAACATTATTAAAATAAGGGGATTGAGGAACCCCATCAGATGCATGATATGATCACTCCCATTTTAGTTTTGAATACTTAGACATATATTATTATGACTCAATCTAGAATCCATATACATAAATATCAAAGTTAGGGGAATGTACATGGCACATTGTTCCCATATGTCTATTTTGACACTAGTACTCTCAGATGGAATGGTAGCTCCATGTCATTTTCCATGTTGTTACTCCAAACACCATTTGTACCAATTTTACACTAGATTGATGCCTTATTCTATTTTAAGTGGTTGGTATTCTTGAGTATCCCCTAAGCTAAATTTTCAATTTATCAAGTGTCCCTTGAGCTATTTTCATTTCAAAGTTTTTGAGTGGCCCTAGAGCCATCTTACACAGTTTCAACTACATCATAAAATTTTAGTTACATCATGAAATATTAGTTTCATATGCATCTAATGCACATGGGTAGGAAATTATGGATTCATAACCTATTTGAGTTTTTTATCCACCTACATAGGAGGGTTAGAGAAGACTTTAGTCCAATCCAATTTATTCACATATTATGATCCACTAAGAAGGGGTGTGAAATGATGGATTCATGGATAGATTGAGTTCTTGAGCCACCCACACATAGGGACCGATACATTCATTAGCTTAGTCTAAGTTATCCACCATTCGATCACCATCTACATGCCTAGATAGGATGTTACCAACTTTAAGCACTGGTTTGGATACCTAATGAGGTGTATTCATTCCTTTGCTCTTTCTCTCATCTCTTTAATCAAAATTTTCATTGATTTTGATGTTTCTTAAGTAAATATTGATTCATTATTGTTTATTTTTTAAGACACATAATGAAACATGATTTTTAGCCTCAGGCCCAGATTTACAAGCTTCACCTCTTAGGTAAGTCTAGGTATGTTTCTTTTCCTTTATCCTAGTCATTTCACTTTAATGCTTTTCTAGAATAAAGCAGGGGGGGTGTTATATAATCACATAAAATGTCAATTTAGTGAAATTAATGTCATTTGAGACCACCTTATCCTTAACTTATCCCTAGACCTATCTCAGGGACTTTTGTGATTAGTTCCTAGCTTTTGTACAAGTCCAATATATTCCTAGATATACCAAAAGCAACAGTAAGCCACCCCTAGTTAGCCATGTATTTTTTTCACATGTTCCTATCACCTAGACATTAGTGTCATCCTTTGGATTATAGTGAACTATACTATTAACTAAAGGGAAATGCTAATGTCCCCTTTCTCCTTATTCCCCCAACATATATCTTTCTTTTTTTCAAACCAAACTTAGGGTTAGCCTAGACATATTTAACATCTTGACAAGCACCAAAACACTATACATATACCAATTTCATTCATTTATACACTAGATGAAAATTAGATGCAAATAATCTTGAATAAACTTTGAAACAATTGTGTAAATCAATTTTATTGAACCCAATTCTTCCCTAATTCTATAAACACCCATCTATAGTAGCCCAGAGCTCATATTACTCAGGTTTCCAATCTAAAATCACACTCAAAGAACTCACACCGACACTCATAATAGAATTCACATGCACTTGCACCAAAACTTAGATTGGTATAATTAAATCATGCTTGATCCCCTTTTGAGGTATTGGTATGTAGGTAATTCTCAACACATAGGGTGTTGAGGTCATGTCTATCCTACCCTACTAATGTCACTATTTTTCTACTTGTGTTCCTCAAATATCATAAAAAACATAAAGGCATAGGGTTTCAAATTGAAATAAATACAAATATGGAATAACAAACAAACCAAAATCCATGCATATAGGCATAGACTTCAAAAAGGTTCACTATCCCTGATGCCAAAAGTACACTAGCATGACATAGAGGACATTAACACAATGTGCTACTATCTAGAGGATTTCACTATGATCTACGAGTGTTTATGACTTCTGATTACTGTTTATGACACCTTTCATGGTCCTTATATCATTTTCATCTTATCACTTCTCCTTATTATTAAATTTATAACTAATTATCTCCTTTATAATTCATTTTTCTATTTATAAAATAATTAGATAAATCAATTATTGTAAAAATTAGAGGTTATTGACATTGTTATATTTAATACCTAATTTTTCTATCGAACACTTTAGAAACATAGGGTTTTACATTCCATAACTTGATAAAAGTTAAATCACATTTATTCACTAATGATCTTCACTCCAAATTAAAATATCGTTTGAAGACTCTTTCTCTAAAATCTCTAGAAGAATCCCTTGACAAAGCCAAATGTCAAGATTTCTTTATACGGTAATTTGAGACTTCACACCCTATAATAGGGAATCAAATGCTTATGAAAGACAAAAATAGAGATGAAACCAATGATGTTTTTATAGATACCTATGATTTCATACTCAAAATTCAAGCAATTTCTCCAAGTAATCCCATGGAGCCTTCTTTTTCATCACAATTTTCCATCAATTCTCATTCTAGTTCTACATTTTCTCAAGTACATAATGTATATGTCCAGAAACCACTTTCCTTAGTAAATATTTATAATTATATTCCTTAACCTTCACCAATCATGATCCTACTCATCCTACCAAACATTTTTATGATCCACACAAATTTTGTTGGTTTCATGTAAGTTGGATCCATTCTCATGAAACTTTTTTCCAACTAAGAAAATTTGATATGGATTATCTTCTTGGACATAATTTTGATCATGAATCACTCATACATACACATCAACAATATTATTAAGTATTAGCTAAGGATTATGAAAATAAAACTAAACACGAGGCCTTAAATCAATCAAACACCCATTTAACTATTTAAAAAGATGCCTTTCCTAATCATCAAGTTAATTCTAATCAACCTTATTATACTAATAATGTTGAAATTGTAATAGATCCTACCATGAATGATGAGAATGTTGTTAACATGAATAACATTAGGAGGGTAGTTTCTTACATCAATCATCATCTAGCTTCTAACTACAATAATTTCACAAAGTTTCATACTTCTCAAGATTCTTACCCATCCCATCTCATGGAATCAGGGCAATAAAAACAAACTCCAACAAATTTAGCCAACTCACAAGTCCCAAATTCAATTATAGATTTGAAAAATAACTCACATAATATCAATATAAACTCTAATCCTTTAATTAATACACCTCACTCGAAAATCCCAAACCCTTCCATCATTGGTGCTTTTTCCTCTCAAACACAAAAATTAACTAGTGATTCAACCATGTCATTTAAAACAACATAATCAGATACAATTAGTCAACCCTTAAATAAAAAATAATATAATACACCTTACCAACATAAATTTCTATCTACTTCTGCTATACCCTCAAAGAATTTACTTCAACACCATGCACCTTTATTATATAAAATTATAATGGGATATGATGAATGGGATCCTATAACCAAAATTTTACATCCCCCATCTCAAATCCTTTCTTAGAACTCATGATAACTTGTCCTCATCATTGTAATTATCTAATACAACTTTTATTTGAGATGATTATCCCTTGCCCTCACATGTGGGAAAAGAAGCTACTTTATCAAGGTCTAAATATAACATTATTCAACAATGTGAATAAATGTCTATCCACATTGAAAAAAGGGTATATACTTCTCTTTCACTCAAATTCCCTATCTCCTCAATGATTCTTGATGAGATATTAATAGATGTAAATGGCCCTCCATTTTTTTTTATTAATTTCCACATACAAGACATAAAATTTAAACATGCATTAATTGATTAAAGTTTAGGAATTGTGTTGCTTACCTTGAATTCATTAAAATAATTGGTTGTTTCCACAATAATCTCAAGTATAGTCAATGCACTTGTCAATGATATTATATAATATAAATGCATCCTTTATAATGTGTTTGGATTCCTATCATAGTTCCCCCCATCATGGTACATGCCATATTTATTATATTTAACTTTCTAATTTATTTTAACGTTTTACTTAGTCGACCATAGACACACTATATGAAAGTAATAGCCTTTTCAGCATGTAATTGTTAAGATTACCCATAATGGTTCTATATACAAGATTAAAGAATAAATAAATCTCTAGAATTGTTTTAAGCATGAAGTTTTTTTTAAATGCCCACTCTCAATCCTTTACCTATCATACCATTTTTTGAGTCATAATGCTTTAATTACCATATAAAATCTAATAGAGGTAGATTAGTCACCCTAAATTAATAATAAACATACCACCTAATATATTAGATTCAAATAATGATGAAACAAATAAGATCAATTTGAAAATCAAAACTTCTGATATCTCTCCTCATATAATTGTGTAATTAACTCCTTCTCTATGATGTAAGTCTCATCAAGAAACATTAGACTAAATTTTAATTACTTTGAAAAATATAAACACTCCATTCATTATGCATATTCAAACTCAAGAAATTTAAATTTCATGTTCATGAGGTGCTCAGCTAGTTTGTCTTACCATGATTGAGGGGGTTCTTTCAAACCATAAAGGAATTTTTATAATTTATACACATTGTGCTCTTGTCCTTTTATTGTGAAACTTTCAGGGCATGTCATACATAGTTTCATTAAGGTCGCCATTTAGGAATGTAGTTTTAACATAGTTTTGGTGAACTTTATATTTATTTTGAGTTGTTATATCCAACATGGTTCAAATGGTATTCCATCTTGTTGTAGGTTCAAAGGTTTCATTTTAGTCAATTCATTCTTTTTGAGCATATCCATTTATGAAAAACCTTTCTTTGTGCTTATTAAATGAGTCATCAACCTTATTTTTGTTGTAGTAAAGCCACTTGTAGCCAATAGGTTTTCGTCCATATGGAAGATCAACCAATTTACAAGTCCCATTTTTTACCAATGCATTATAATCATCTTTCCTTTCTTTTCTTCAAGATTCAAGATTCTTAGAATATTTAAAAGATGTTGGTTCTGAATCAAATACAATGTTTTGTTATTTTATAGAGAATTATTCAAGGTGATCTTTTCAATTATTTATTAAATTTATTCAAAGGACTTATCTAATTGTGATGTAGTTACATGTGTACTTCTTATCTATGTTTTCCTAACTTCATCAAATAACACATCTTTCAATGTTTGAGTGACCCACTTAGGAATCTGTTTCTATGTTTTAGGTGCTTCAAGTTCATCCTCTAAAGTTTCATAACTTTCTTCCCTCTATTTGGGTGGCCGTATACATTGTCTTATGAATTTTCATTCTCCTCTTTAGGGTGATTTTCAATCTCATGTATAGGAGACAATAAAAAATTAATGGAATCCCAAGTATGTGTCCCTAACTCATTATCTAGAACTTCCAAATCACTCTCTCTATGGACATAAAACTTTGCATACTTGTCAATTCAACTCAACTATCAATAAATGTTCCATTTTTCCTTTGTATACTCATAAACTACAACTTCTATTACAATAATAAATTTATTATATTTCTCATTGTATAACTTGTATCCCTTGAAAGATTCATCAAATCCCAAGTGGATGCATTTTTGACTCCTATGGTACAAATTATTTATTTTCTCCTATGAAATCAATATGTAACAAGTGGATCCAAAAATATGATGATGTTGTACTAAAGGAAGATGACCACACCACATCTCATACAAAGTCTTAGATTCAATAATTATTTATGGTGATCTATTGAGGAGGTATACTACTATTTTATCTACTTCAACAAAAAAGTGTAGATTTACCCCTTTATAGTAAAACATAATACATACCCTATTCACCATAGTTATGATCATTCTTTCTACAACTCAATTTTTTGAAGTGTAAGGAACTGTGAGATGTGTTTGATCCCATTTTTCTCAAGATTTGACTCAAATTTATTTTAAGTGAATTAACTACCATTTTCTATCTTGAGTGTCTTGATTCATGTTTAAGATTCATTTTCAATCATGTTTCAAAACTTTTGGAAAGTCTTGAAGGCTTCTAAGTTTTTTTTTAGAAATTATATCCATGTCATCTAGATGTAGTGATAAATGAACAATATGAAGTAATTATAACCCTCAATTGAGAGGATTGGAAGAGAACACAATTATTAGAGAACCAATTGTAACATTCTATCAGCTTTCCACTATGACTTTGGGAATGGTTATCTTTTGTCTTTAGCCAAGATGTAGGCTTCATAATTTTCATATGATATTATAGGTAGTGTAAGCATACTAATAACACCATTTTTTATGATAAATGAATGTTTTTATAGTCGTTGTGCCCAAATATTCAATTCCAAAACATATTTGGAGACATTCCATCTTCTTTGAGATGAACATAATTCCTTTAAATTGATGGCTCACCCATGAGTTTGAGTAGTTTCCCTTCTTCAGATGCATTCAAGATGATTGCATTGTCAATTTTACTCCTAATAGTGACATCACCATTATATAATAGAGTGGAATGGCCTTGTTACCTTATGAGCACTAGATAAAACAATTTTTTTTTCAATTGATGAAGGTAGAAGGCATTTTGTAATTTGAAATATGAAAGCCTTGGACACTTGAGTCTTATTGTAACTCCTCTTTTTGGTTTCAAACTTGATTTATATATGAGGTATACTTTACCATGAATTTATTCACTAAAATCATCAAATAATTCTCTTCATAAAGTCATGTGTAGAGTGGCACCATTTTTAATAACCCAATCATCAAGCCATGAAGAATTTACTGAGACACTATTTTTTTCATCATCTATACTACAAAACACACATTTTCTAGTGAATTGAACAAAGACTGAATCTTTTATTTTCTTTTATTTATTTCTTTATTCTTAGGGTATGATTTAATTTTCTCCCATGGAGTTATGCATTCATGAGTATCGTTGATTCCTTTTATATCATACCAATCATAGTAGAGATTTTGATCATCATTTTACTTTTGATCACCTTGAATTTTTTTGACACCTTTTTCCTTTTAATTATTATTTCCTTCATTTTTGGAATACATGGACTTATTTTATGTTTTGGAATAATTTTTTTGACATAACACACACTTTATCTTATTTTAGACGAAGTTTTTGTTCCAAATCCCTTTTCTCTTTCTGCCATATTTTCAACCAATTGATCAAATGAGAGAGTCTTCAATATATTACTTAATTTTAAAGACTCTAAATAGGTTGAATAGTTGGGAAGAAGTTATTTTATGAATGATATCATATAAATATATATTTTGACACCTATTACTTCTACATCATGCTTGATGGCATGTATCCTTAAAACAAATATCATTACATCACCATATTTAAATTTTGGGCTGAAAATATTCAACTATAGCTAAATGAATTCCAAATCTAAGTGGGAATAATATTGATCCTCTAGTTTTTTAAATGATTCCCATGGAGTATTTCACCCTTGTATATGATGAAACACATCTCCATTGACTAAGGCCTTCATCAAGGCCAATGTTTTTTGGTTTTTTTGCCTCCATGTCTAAATATCCTTTACATTCCATATTGGCTCAACTTATTGTGGATCCCCATCAAAAATATTGAACCATATATAATTTAATATGAGTGTGTTATCTATTTTTTGAGACCATTCTAACTAGTGGTCTTTACTTGTCAATGTATGCCAATGATAAATTTGATTGAATGCATGTTTTTGAGTTTTGAGTTTTCAATTTGTCGGTTTGAGTATTTATTAACCCCAATTAGTTCTCTATAAATGGTACACTTTTCAATTTACCACTAGAATAATATACCAAATCTCTCAATATACATGCCATTCCTATATACCTATCGACACATGGAAGAAGGTATCCCTTTTAATATACTCAGTAGTACATGAAAAAAGCCTTAAGGTACATGAGAGTAGAGTGGTATGTGGTACCTATGTGGCACATGATAAGGATTCACCCTATCATTAACATTGACTTAATAATAAATCCTCATACATCCGTATACTTAATTTTCCATGATTTCTAGATTTATGTCTTTTTATAGTGACGAAAGGGTAAAAAAGTAACTCCTCTTATTTCTCATCAAATTGAATTATTTGGTTGGTTTCTTTGCCCAAATTGACTTAGAGTGGTATGATCAAGGCAATGTAAATGTAAAAATTGCTCTACAACTCAAATTTTAAAAGGATTCAAATGCTTTCAAGATTTGAAAATGGAATTTAAAAGAAATTAAAATTCTGATTTTTAATAAAAAGCTTTGAAAATGTACCTCTCCTCCTTTTGTTTTTCTTATATG
>JARHVA010003348.1:342500-390000 GCA_037957365.1 Torreya grandis | reverse complement strand
AATGAGTAGACCACTCCCCAACCATTATCTAACATGCATGAAACTATCCATCACCCATTCCTAGTGGGAACCATATTATATCTCCCAATCTACTTAGACCTTAAACTACCTCACTGACCAATTGAAGCCAACTAGCATATGTTGGGGTAGAAGGTACAATATAATGAATCCTATTAGTGGTATCATGATGTAATAACACATCATCTAACTAATCATGGTGTGTCGCCTACACTACCATGAACCATCTAAAATTTTCCTTATAAGTATATACAAAATGCAAACTAGATGTACAATACATCATACACACACATAAATTTAGTTTCACAACATAATAAATATCAACTTCATATCCAAACACTCACTAATAAAAGTCTCTCGATTAGCATGTCCACCAAGTACCTCCTCTAGGGCATGCCTATCAGGTGATGCAAAACTAGGTGGGATAACATGAACATGCCATGGTTTTCTATTAATATGTCACTCTATAGACTAGATATATGTGGGATACACCATATGATATCCATGTTTGATTTCCTTTGCCTACAGCTCCTCATCCTCCTACACCACCTGAATCTACACCTACCAATGTCATCTTGTCATGGTTCCTAATATATAATTTTGACCCCTTGAGTCAAAATAGGTCCCTATAGTCAAAAAATTGAACTTTATGTGATTTAAGAGGTCATATTTGAGTCCAAAATACCTTATTATCATTTATTAAGGTAGATTTATAAATATTAAGGAAAGTCTCTTTTATGTGTTTTGGTCTATTAAGTCAAAAAGGGTCATTTTTGATGGCTTGAAAAATGTATCAAAGGTAAAATGAGGTAAATATGGGTCTTAAAATATGTCATGGTATGAATCAAAGAGTTTCAAGTCATAAGGAGTCAATTATGATCAATAAAATATATATTAGAGGCTTCCCAAGTAAGTACATGGGACGATAGATAATATGCAGAAAAATAAGGTTGTAAGAATGATCAGGTGTTTTCATGTCAATCACAATGATTCTACAATAGTTAAAAGGTAAGGTTAGAGGAATTCAAAAACATCATATCTCTCTTATCGACTCCTTTAAAACCTCACATAGGCAAAAATGGTTTGAATGGTATGTCCAAGAGAGAGAAGGTGGGATGTTGAAATTTTAGAAATTGATTGTAGTTTGATGACTCAAAATGGATTTTTTTAGATTTGATATGATTCCAATCATTAGAGGAAATTTGAATTAAAAATAGTCCTCCTAAACAAAATATTAAAATATAAATATTAAATATGAAAACAATTCAAAACACTTAAAAGATGACATCATTCCTTAAGGTACAATAATAATATAATAAATTTTATTTATTATATTAAACTTAAACTAACTCCCCTAGTTAAGATAACCTTATTTTATTCCATCCATTTTTTTAATCAAAATTTTAATTTTTTTTTGTTTTTTCACGTTCAATTATTATAGAAGGTATTTTTATTTTTACATGCAACACATTCCACCCAATGTGTATAGTTATGCTTTTATTTTACATAAGTGCATTGATATTAAAGCCATTGTTGAGTGATGGTTACTTCACACCCACATGGTAATATCTAGTTTTGATCATACTATTCATCATCTAGAATAGGATTTTAAAAATATGGTTTGATTCTTAGGATCTAGAACATGATAGAACCTTGGTATATTAATTTGATATTTGGTAGTAGTATTCAGGTTATGTTTCCTAAATAGAATGGTAAACATTCCTTTTAAAGATTCTTTTCTGATTATGCAGGACTTAAAGTCCAACTGGGTATGTATGTGTTGGTGTTCAAATTTGGAATGGTCTTGGATAGTCAATTAAAACATTAATTTAGAAATAGGGTGTTTTAACCCCAAAATTGTTTATAAATTCATTGATGGTGTTTTGTAATTGTAATTCGTATTAGTATAATCAATTAGATCATCATTACAACTTGCTTGATGATGCTTGGTAATCAAAACAATGTTCCTGATTAAGTGATATCTAATCCAAAAAACATTTCAGTCAGTTTTAAGTGGAGAATAAATATTGCAATGATTTTTGAATAGTCCAATAATTCTAACAGTGTTACTCAATAATCAGATCCAGAACAATCTCAATCGAGACAAGCTAGTTATATAGTGCTTTGATTGGTTCTAATGAAGTTCATTATCTTCATGTAGTGGAAATCGAGTATGATAATCCCAAATATATATCTAGGTTGGTAAGTATGCTTCATAGTTAAGGGTAGACATCAAAAGCAAATAAGTTTTAAATAAGTAAACTCATTCTAAAATTATAAATGTAGTCAGAAAGCTTGATGGACTCTTATTTGTTTCAATAGTCTTGATGCCTTTTCAAATGAATTTTAGTGCCATTGATAAACATGGATGGAATTTTTTTATATTTTTATTGGTTATGACACCATTGGTTAATCCAACAAGGTCTAGGTTGGGTGATTTAAGAGCCTTTGAAAAGTTTGAATAGGCCCAAAACATAATATTTTTTCTCAATGTTATGTAATAAATATAAATCTAACTAAGACTTCCTTTTAACCAACTTTGTCACTTAGTAAATCATCAATGGATTCATGAAAATGTCTATAATGATTCAAAATAACCAATAGGTTCATATATGACCAAAAAAAGTTCCTCATATTTTATTACACAAGCAAGAAACCCATCTACTGAAATTTGTAGAATATAATTTGAAATTTGTTACTGAAATGTAAGCTTTGAGTCTTTATTATGTGTACATTAAGTGTTTGAAAAAATGTATAAATGTGTCAATTTGAGTTATAAACCATTATAACACAGGTATTGATAGATGTACTTAATTGGACCTCCATTATTTTATGTTTACATCAACTATGGAAGCATAAAATATGTAGTTATATTATGCTTCATTGATTTAAGATAACATGGTTGTCTTTAAGATTACTATTTACCTTTTAAAGAAAGTATGATACCCTTGAATTCAAGCACTTGCAAGGTTGGGGGAAAAAAAACATGCCACCATCACCAATAGTTGGAATGTGTGATCAGAGTGAAGCTATCAAATTTTAGGCCTTGTATGTCTAAACCTAGTTATATCATACATTACTCCTTGAAGACTTTACGATTCCTTGGTCTTAGTATAAAATTTACAATTATAGGCCACTATTTTAGTAGGTCCATAACCATCATCAAGGTCTTCATACACTATTGGGATTGAATCCCACCATCTTTACTAGTTATACCAATTAAAATACTAACTTCTTTCAAGTGGGAGATAATCACTTTGTATGCTTCATTTGTGAAGAACATAGTAATATATCACCATTGATATTGTTGAGGGAGAGTTATTACTCTAAAGGGTATTATAAATTTTCATAAAGATATAGAGATTTAGACAATATCATATTGGTAGATTTAACTCACTAAGCTTTGTCTCATTGCTAGGGTTGGGTTTGAAAAAATACTTCTTCAGGTTGTATAATAGTAAATAGTTGTCAAGACTAATACACTCTACCCTAAAAAGTCTGAAACATATAGAATTAAGTAATGAATATCCTTATAAGGTATGATATAGGTAAGGGATAACTTTCAACTTGTGTTGAATATAAAAATAATAAAAATAACTTGTATATTTGCATAAAATTTTCCTAGCTTAGAAATTACTCCTTCATTCAAATACATAATGTTATAGGTGTCAATTTTATTTCATAAGACACAAACTAGTCCATCCTTGTACAAAAGGGTTAGTTCAACTTACACTCCCTTGAAAATTTGGACCAAGAAAAAATGCATACTACTAAGGAATAATTTGATTCAAGTGAAAAATAGGGATGCTCAACATAGAAAGTGACAAACAAGGAGCATACGAGGCCACAACCAAATTTTTCATACAATGATTATCTATTTTACCCATTAGGAGTTTCAATTGAAAATTAAAAACTAAGAGGGGAATACAACTTGTTTATGGTAATATGATCTAGATCTATTAGGTAATTTTCTAAGGTATTCCTTATTCTATCTTGAAGTATCTCCATTACTTTTACCCATGTAATAAGTGAGACTTCTATGTTACTTAAGAACCCAAAAATTGAGTTGCAACAAAACTTTATTTTATCATAATCTAATATGAAAATAAGAGTTACATCTGAATACCATGATGCTACACACCATCCTTGAAGAATTAACCCATTTTTATATGTGAAAGCTTATAATCATTTATTTAAATTAAAGTTAGAACACTACCACTTCCACCTTTTGGTTTAGGGTAAAATTCACTCATAAATGTGATGAAACAAGTAACTACCTATTGATAAAAATAGCAACCATAATACTACAATCCTGATATATTAGAATAGTCTTACTTTCCTGCTAACTCTTCATATTGTCCATAGAAAGTGAATACCTAAATTTCATACATGAATTTCATTTTATTCTTCATTCACATACCACAGTACTAAAATTTCAAATATGTGTCATACTTTTTTAGTTTCTATAATGTTATTGTAAGCAACCACATCAAGACCCTAGTCCTATAATGTGGACATATTAATATATATAAGATAGTAATGTTATTATAAAAATATCAGGGGTTTCATTGTCACCATAGAAATGTTAATTATAGACTAAAATAATATGTTTTGACTTGGATAAAACATAGACTACATATTGATAATACAACTCTTAGTAAGATTGGTAGTCTCCTGAATTCATCATACATGGATACATCCTCAATTTTATTCTAAGAAATATGGAAAATCAGTGGAATATCTATCATTATATATCATATGATATATTTTTTATTGTTCACCCATTTGGTGCACATTCGGTATCTATTATGTGATTGTTTTTATTACTGGGCATTCTTAAAATTTTAATTCTTTTTTTAAATTTTCTATTTCTATTCTCTATTTTTTGGGGCTGAAAATATTACTCTTATATTGACTTTGAATAGTTTATAAATTTATCTAGCAATGTTTGTAATGAAATATTTGTTTTTTATCCCTAAGCCATGTATCATCAATCCAAATTATAACCATTTACCTTATTCAAATAGCCACATACATAACATGTGCATGTCTATACACTATACATATGAATCCTTAATCTCCCTAGACAAAATTCTATTTTTAAAAAATTCTAACAATGACTTATATTTTTAAGATTTGTTTTTTTTTCTATTTTTTTTCATGGTGTGATTTGAAACTTCCATTGATCATTGGCTATCCTTTCTCCTTTCTAAGGAGAATGAGCACATTCACACATGGACACAATCTTCAAATGTTTGGTTTATCTTTCTTGAAGTCTTAATGTAGCTTTTCACATCATCTTGATTTATGATAAGTCAATTTTTGAGCAGGCCTCAAGACAGCTACTTATTGAAACAGTTAAAATGAATATGATTTGAGACATTAGTTCCATCTTCTATGAATTTTTGGTATCTCTTCATTGCTATTAGTCAAAGGTTTAATATTTCCCATTTTCACCATAGTAGTTTCTAAGTTACTAAAAAAAACATCTTGATTGAAAATATAGATGGTAAGTAACAACAAAGCCCATGTTAAGTAATACCCAATCACAATGGATAAGCTCATTCTGATTTCATATATTTCTATAGTAGATATTATCAGACAAATTAAGACTACCAAGAAATTTGTGCAATTTTTGTCACCATTGTTAATGTTTCTTGGGCACTTCACCTTTGAGATAGAATGAAACTACCTAATCTATGTTAGCTTTATTATGGTCAAATATGTCAAATTTAGATTTTAATTTGATTTTTACTAACTATTTAACAAAAAATAACATAATTAATCCAATTAATAACAAAATATAATTTAATATAATCAATTTTTACTACTTAATTAATTCAATTATCAAAATAAAAATTTAATTACCAAAAATAAAAAATTAATTAAAATATAATCTAAGGTAATTTTTAAGTATATAGACGTTAGTTTCCAATAACTTAACTAATTTAATAGTATATAGACTTAAGTTATATTTATGTATTTATTTTCCAAAATATTTAAAGTTTATAATTAAAAATAAGTCATCTACATCATGTTTCTAAATTATATATTTTTATTATCTATTAACACTAAAAACCTACAAAATTTCCAAACTTTATAATGTATTGTGTAATAAAAAAATATTTCTAATTGAACTAAACTCATTTAGAAACATCAATTTTATTAATACTACATAAATTTTTATAAATATAATGTCAATTTTTTCACATATAAAAATTGAAATTTTTATGTTTTAGAAACATAAGTTTGAGTTTGACTTTTGAGAGATAAACTATTTCAAAGATTATCTAAAAAATATAGAAAGTATCTTGAAAAGGTATTTGAAGGAGTTATGAAATAAATATGTGGACCCACTTAACTCATCTAGTTAAGTTATTTTTTTATTTATATTTAAACATATTTTTAATTTATATTATTGTTGACTCAATTTTGCCCCTCAGGTAAAATCTCGGTCACTTCCTACACCTGCTTCGCAGGCCCAGTCATTTCAGGTTGCAAGGTCCACTTTCAGGTCTTGACAGCGCCGTTGCAGAGAATAGGCAGCGAAGGACAGAGTCTTCAGACGTCCGCAAGAGAAGAAGGGGAAAAAATGGAGTGTTCGACACTTAGTCAAAAAAGAGGCAAAAAAAATGCAGAGGGCGGCAAATTCGCCGCCCACTACAAGGGCGGGTAAAATGAGCCCGTCTACGAAGAAAATGTAGAGGGCGGCAAATTCACCGCCCACAACACAAAGAAAATCAAAGACGTCGGCCGACGTCGGCAATACTGCCGTCGTCGGCACCTTACAGAGATCGACGTCGGTAGAACCGCCGACGTCGGTAGCACAAAGGTAGGCACAAAAACCAGAAAAGCCCGCCCCATGGCGGCAAATCGAAAAAGCCCGCCCATGGTGGTGAATCGAAAAAACCTGCCCTAAGGCGGTGAAATGGAAAACCCCACCCCATGGTGGGGAAAGAGAAATTGTTGCGCAGAGTATAACTCTACCGACGTCGGCAGCTTACTTTAACCGACGTCGGCAAGATTGCCACCGTCGGCAGCTTATCGACCGACATCGGCAGGTATTCCTACATGAAGTTCATGTAAAGGGTGGCAAAATTGCCGCCCACTATAAGGGCGGCAAAATTCCCCTGTAGTGCATAAGAAAAAACCCACCCAGCCGCCAAAGGAGAAGACCAGCACGCAAAATGAGGCAACCAGCATGGTCTTGGCAGACTTGTGACATCATCAATAGTGTTTTTCACACTTTTCAATGAGACTTCTCTTGGCTCTTCTGTTATAAATATAAGGACTTAGTCATTTTCTAGGGATCTTCCTGACTTTTGTAAAGAGCACTGCTCTGCAAATTTCCCACCTGAATCAATACAAATACAGTTTTTACCTCCATCTTGGATTGATTTTCTGTGTATGCCCTGAGTACCATTTGTGTTTAGTCATTATCTTCCATGCTTTCACAGGTAATACCAACAGACCAGCTATCTACAGGGACCGGTTCTACAGCTGAAAGGAGAAGAGCAATACTTGAGAAGGACAGAACAGAGTAAGTTGCTTGCAAGTGTGCATTCCACAGCACCTCGGTAAACCTCTGTGACGTATTTTCCATTATAGCCTCCCCCTTTGTCTTAGCAGCCTGATCCCTCTACTAGATGTGTAGAGTATACTTGCATTTCCCCTGATTCTGAGAGTGGATCTGGAAGGTCACTCATGTTTTTGGTGTATCACCTCCTTTAGATTAGGCTGTTTGTTTTCAAGCTTTTCTCTTTCTCTTTTCACCCCCCCAAGTGTATACCTATATATCCATATTTTGCATTACCTGAAACAAACAAGATACATTAGAGGGAACTAGCCCATATCTAGAGACTCTCCTCTCCTGCTTCGCCGTCCCACAGGTGAGAGAGGGGTTTCCATGTTGCGGGGAGAGGGCAGGAATCCGTGTTCCTACCGCTGGGTGCACTTTCCAGCGTCAGCAATTATTTCTTAGGAGACCCATTTAACATCTAAATTTTTCCTAATGAGGACATCCATGAAATTTGGATGAGCTAGAGAAACTAAAACCAAGTTTTGATAGTTGTGTGTAAAATAGGCCTAAGGAGATCAAGATCCTTCTAGACACCTTACAAGAGAATGGGTTCATGTGTTAAGGAGAACCTATTGGGTTCATCAAAGAGGTGTCAATATTAGATAAAACATGCAGTATAAATTGATCCAACCATCAAGAAATCCACTTGTCCTTCAACATGTCAAGAAGAATGAGAGTTTCAAGAAGTTATTCATAGTGTGAAGTATGCATTTCAACCTCTTATACAACTTGGATATTTGGAGCATCTAAATAGGAAAAACACATGGTGTTTTAGACCTATTGAATATGTTCAATAACTCCTCTTCTTGTTGTAACTTACATGGCAGTTTTCTTCCTTTTATTTCTTACACACTTCTTCTCTTCTCTCACACTTGTGATATATATTGAGCCACTTTAGATTTGAATTTTATCATCTACCTAGGTATGGTGAAGCCTTTCTTATTTGTTCTACCTTTAATCAATAAAGCAGTTAATTTTTACCTCACTCTATGACTACATGTAGTGATAAAGTTTTAAATGGTTGATCTTATCAAGTATAGATGTATATCACCTTATTTGTGTGTTATTTACCTTTCTTCATATGGTTGTTTCTATATTGAAAGTTTTAGTTGATGTCATAAGGGGTATATTGTGTTTTTTAAAGTGAAATTATTATTTCCTCTTAGTATTACAATGCCTTATCCTTATATAAAAAATTCAAGCAATGTGTTTATTTTAGGATGTGTGTATGTTCATGTTGTCTTGTAGGTATTACTATAGTGTGAAATGCTTGGTATTCATCAACAATTTTTAGTGCATCACCACATTAGTTAGGTTTATTTCATGTTATTTCTTCCCTTTCTAAGAAATAAAGTGATAGAATAGTGAAATTTAGCTTAAGTTATTCATTAAGGGGACCTAACCCTCCAGTATATAGGTTTACCCCTATTATAGACAACCCATAGGTCTAGGGGTTATCCCATATTTAACAAAATTTGGAGAGGTTTGAACAACCTTCTCCAAGTATACAAATTTTGGTTATAATAGTTATAGCATGCTCGATGGGACTTAAGGTCCAAAAGAGTGGAAAGATTTTGGTGTGTTCTTCTACCTATAATCTTTTGGGAAGCATTCAATCATACACCAATGAGGAATCTAAATTTAATTACCTGGTTATAAGTATCCCAGGTACTTATCATGAAAATAATTTTCTAAAAATCTCATGTTTCATTTGACTAATGAAGTTGATATGGTTGAATATAATGATATTTCCTACTGTATACCTCCATATCAAACTTGGCATGAACAATACTATATTTTTTAATAGCCCTATCAACATTGTTATCAACCCCATGAGCAATTTAAGCCTTATAGTCACCCTATTCCTTCTCCATATGATCATGATGTTGTTTACTAGAATTATCAAGAAGCCTATGAATAAGTCTATCTAGAAGATGTGATTAATACTTTTGAAGAAGAAGTCCAAGATCTTAAAAGGCAACTTGTTGGAGGCAATATTCCTTAAGCTATACCTATCTCTCCTCAAGATTCCTCTTGTGTTCCATATCAATTTTCTTGTGCTCCTTATGAAATCATTCACTATAGTCAAGATGATCCTCCAAGAGAGAAAATCCAATCCTAAAAAGAGTCTACTAGAATTAAAGTTCCAACTTGGAGGTAGGTATTGAAATCTTGGGGAAAGAAAGATGTCATGAAAGTGATAACCAAGAAGTTAATTTTAAGAAAGAAAACCTTATGTTTGTTCAAGATGCATTGACTTCTCTTCAGGAACCTATAGCTTGTCCATATTTGAGGTCTATCTAAGAAGAGTTTCAACATAAAAGGAGGTCTTAATTGAGAAAGTAGAAGATAAATTTGAATCTGTTGAAGAGCCTCAAGAAGGATATTATAAAGATGAGTTGGTTGATGTAGAGAGTATAACACCTGTAGTGAAATTGAACATTCTTTCCCTTCAAGAATCTCCCATTTCCAAATCCCTAAAATGTAAGGGTACTCTTTCCATTCCCATGCCCATTCATGAAAAATCCACCATAATTCATACTCCCTCTCTAACCCATCAACATGTTCATCACCCTATGACCTCATCCCTTCTTGAAGGAGAACCCATCGTATAGTATTAGTGAATAAGAACAAGATCAAGTTGTAGTTGATCAAGAAGATGACTAAAGTGTATATGATGAAGAGTTCACTGTAGAGACTCCCATTGGTGAATACAAACACAATTCAACCTTATTAAGTGAAGAAAGAGAAGATCTAGATCATGTTGTAACTTTCCATAAAAATATTGATCAATAAATGAGAGAGGAGGTGTTTTAGAAGGACATCATATCAACTGAGTTGGTTGATATTCATGAGAATTGTCAAGAGGTTGAATATAAACATATAATAAAAGATAAAGCTATTGTTACTTTGATGAAATAAGAGGAATTATTGAAAATATTCAATTAAATATGTGTGGATAATTTGAGGCCATTAAAAATCCTACACTTCTTTCTATTCAAGTTGAAAATAATGATGAAGATGGGGATGAATATGTAAATTTCTTTGAAGAGCTTGACAAGTTTACAAATAATAAGAAATCTGATGTTAATCAGGACGTCATGAATGAAAAATAACCATGATTTTATGAAGAATAATTTGGTCAAGTTTCAACTAAGAAGTATCATGAGAAGATGGTTGAGTTATAAGAATAATTCACCTTCTTCAGTGATATGTTTTTATCTACTATTATTGCATTAAAGATCGTGCCAAAGAAAGCAGTAAACATGAAAGAGTTGAGGACATTAAAAAATGTCTCAAGGAAACTTGATTCATGCACTATTTCATCTCATGGATCAAAGGATTGTGAAAGTTTCCCCTTTTATCTAGGAAGAGAAAAATTATTTGAGTCTAGTTTGTACATAGTCTAATTTTCTTAAGTTCTTATTTTATTCCCTAAGTACTTGTTAGCACATGGATGTGCCTTAATTTATTTGATTTTATGTGTGTATATTAATTTTTTTTGTTATTTAGGTAATAATTTTTTTTTGGTTAAGTTTCAAGATCAGATCTTGTTGTCTCATAGTGCAATTGACTCCATATCCCAATGGAAGGACAAGGCTACTGGTCTAGTCAACATAGTACGCATGTTACCCCTATGAGCCACCAATTTGTTATCCAAATTTGAACCTATAGGTAAAAATAGTATAAATATATTCAAACACATGAAACTTAGGTGATTTGGGATGTCTTAGTTGAGTTCAAAATACCTTATTAGCATTTATTAAGGCAGATTTATAAATATTAAGGTAAGTCTCTTTTATGTGTTTTGGTCTATTTGAGTCTCCTAAGTAAAAAAGGGTCATTTTTGGTGCCTTTAAAAACATTTAAAAGGTAAAATTAGGTTAATATTGGTCTTAAAATATGTCATTCTATGGATAAAAGAGTTTTAACTCATAACGAGTCAGTTATGATTAAGAAAAGTCAGTTTTGGAGGCTTTTAAAGTAAGTACAAGGTGGGAGAAGAGAGAATATGAAAAAATAACATGTGGTAAAAATGGTCAACTATATTAAAGTCTATAAAAATGATTATTCAGTAGTTTAAAGGTTAGAGGAAGTCATAAATTCCATATCTCTCATATCGACTCCTTCACAAGCTCACATAAGCTCACATAGGGAAAAATGGTTTGAATGGTACAACTAGGAAAGAGAAGCTGGGAGATTGAAACTATGGGAATTAATTATAGTATTGGTTAGATTAAAAATTTGAGCATTGGTTCTAGGATTCATCTTCTCATCTTTATGAAAATTTTCTACAAATTTAGGGGTCTAAAATCTTCTACTCAACTATGACATGGGTCTTTGTTGAGCTTTTCAAGTTGAATGGTGGAATGTTTTTTGAATAAGAAAGATTGTATGAGTATTAAAAAATAAACTCAAGCCTATTGAATTATATTTAAAAAATTATATTAATTTATAAGTCTAAATATATATTCATATCTCTATTCACCACCTTGGACTGTATTCTGTGGGTTTTCGCATATAGGCTATGTTGAGTGTTTGAAAGTGCTTTTCAAGGATTTTGAGATTTGTTCATCATTTTTTATGTGTTTTTACAATTATGGTAATTTAATTTCATTCATAATGACCATGTTTTAGTCTCCAAGTTTTCAAAACTTCAAAGGTTACCACAAAGCCACCTATAGACTTCAAATGCTCTCAAACCTCACAAAATGTTTATTTCTAGCTGATAGGACAATTTTTTGCTTCGTATGGATCAGAAAAGATGCATGGGACCCTAAATTAATATGGTAAGATATAAACCATAATTTAATTTAATTTTGTGAAATTTTTTAGAGGATTCATTTGTCCAACTTTATGAGTCATCGCTAACAGTTCAAAGTACTTTTAGGCTGCCTAGGTGAGCTATAATGACCAATTTGTAGAGATAAAATTCAAAAGAACATTAAATGACACAAATTTATCCTTAAAACTATTATAATTTATTTATTACTCCAAATACGTTCTTCACATGTAATTGAGATGTACAAATTGTTGTATGGATTGCCCAAAATGCCTTATTTTACTTATTTTAGGTGTTTTATAGGGATTTTGGAGAGATGAATACTTTAAAATAATTATAAGAGGTCATATGGGACTTTTTAAATCTCTTTAAATCAATACATTTTCTCAATAATACTTATAAGTGACTAAACAAACTCCATTTTGCAAGGCAGACCAAACACGCTTGTAAAGGGCTTATTTTTTACCATTTCATGGTTTGGATATAAGAGCAATATTTCAGAAGCCCAAACTTTAGATGGAGATTGGTGATTTCATGATTAAATTTAATCAACATTTTTTAAAAATTTCACAAATGTAGGAGCATTTCTGAGCCAAAATCCACTTTTTAGGCCTAGAGGCCTAATTAGGCTTAATTGGTAGAAGAGATAAGCAAAAAAAGTAGACTTCCACTTGGATTCATTTCATTAAATTTTGTTTTTAACTATAATAGGATATATGGAACTCATAACTACACTCATTTTTCCATTACTATCTTTACTTTCTTCCAAACGAGGAGATTTACATTAAAAAAAGCTATAGGGAATGAAGCCTAATTGAGGCTTTTTGTAGAGAGTGAATTTTTGTGACTAGTTTGATGTCTCAAAATGGACTATTTAAAGTATAATATGAGTAAAATAGGCCATACATGAATTTTTTGAGATATAAATTAACTAAAACCAAGTTTTGACAATTGAGTACAAAATAGGCCAAAAGAGATGAAGAGCCTTATAGACACTTTGCAAGAGAATGGGTGATGTGTCAAAAAGAACCTATTAGATTTATATAAGAGGTGTATAAATTATATTAATAATGAATTATAAACTTATATTACCATTAAGAATGCCACTTATCCTTCAACATGTCAAGAAGAAGGAGAGTTTCAAGAAGTTAATCAAGGTGTCAAGCATGCATTTCAACCTCCCAAGCTACTTGGAGAGATGGAACATATGAAGAGGATAAAAACATGGCATCCTAAACCTCTTGAATATGTTTAATAAATCCTCTTATTTTTATAACTTACATGACACTTTTCTACATTCTCATTCTTAAAAACTTCTTCTCTTCTCTCACACTTGTGTTATATATTGAACTAGTTTGGCTTTGAAATGTATCCTCCACTTGGGTATCGCAAAGCTATACTTATTTGTTCTACTTAATATCAATAAATTATATTAATTTTAACTCATTATATTAAAATTTAGTGATAAATATCCAAATGGCTTATCTTGTCAAGTGTAGACCTATATCACCTTGTTTGTGTCATATTTATCTTCCCTCATATGGTTGTTTCTCTATTAAAGGTTATAATTGGTGTCATCAAGGATATTTTTTGGGTTTTGAATTGGAATTATTCTTCCCTATTAGCCTTATAATTCCTTACCCTTATATAAATCATTGATTAAATAGGTTCATTCTAGGATGTGTGTATGACCATGTTGTCTTGTAGGTCTTAGTGTATTGTACAAAGTGTGGTAGTGGTCAACAAAGTTTGGTGCATTACCATTTTAGTTAGGTTTATTTCATTTTATTTCTTCCATTTTATAATCAATAAAGTTATAGAATTGTGAAATTTATCCTAATTCATTCATCAAGGGGAATTATCCCTTTAATCTAGAGGTTTACCCTTGTTATGTGATGTCCCTTACTTAGGGGCTCTTTTCTTCCTACAAAAGCTCTGATACCACTGTGATATCCCCAACCAATAGGGAATATATAAACTCTAAAGCTCTAATACCACTGTGATGTCCCTTCGAATATCAAAACAAAAGCTTTGAATTGCTTATCTAAATTTCTGCAAAATACCTTTAATTAGATAAATGAAACACAGTATAAACTCTTATTTATTTGCTCATAAGCTTATAATAGAGATCCTCTGTCAAGTATACAAAAAATATCAAAAGTACGGCCTGAATAGCCTGAATATTTTGCAAACTGGGAAAGAATTCTGAATCTGGTTCGTCTCGGCCTGCTGTGTAAAAAACACAGTCGCCGACGTCGGTTATACTACCGTCGTTGGTCGATATGTAGTCGTTATCTCGCCGATGTCGATTGTATGTCGACCGATGTCGGTCTCTGTAAGTATCTGTTCACCGATGTCGGTACCTGTACTTTCTGTTGATGCGTACGAATTTTCACGGATCTATACGGAATTCATACGGCCGCTGATATAACACAACCTGTATGCTTGATCCTGATCTGTAGAATTATGGGCTAATACAAAAGATCTATATCTGGATAATTCTTGAATCAAAACCCAAAAATAATGAAAATACCTGTAAACCCTTGTGATAGCTTCTGAGTGAAGTTATCTCTCAAATACCTATAATACTATGATAACTTCTAGGTGAAGTTATCTCTCAATTTGGCAATAGATCGGCTGATCTTTCACAACCTCTGAATCGCACACAATGAAGAGTTGACGTTCTCCACTGCAGATGGAATCCTGGAACCCTTGGCTTAGTCTTCACAGAAGAATTTCTTCAATATCAAAATCAATAATCTATGCATATTTTTAAACTCTCTCCCATGAGAAACTCTTATACCCTTCCAAAGGTGTGCTTGCTAAAATTAGATTTCCTCAAATTAGAACTTGGGGTTCTAAAATTAGAATTCCTCAAATTAGAACTTGGGCTTCTAAAATTAGAATTCCTCAAATTAGAACTTGGGTCTTAAAATTAGACCAATTAATTAATAATTAATAATTAATTAATATCTAATTTAAAATTAGACCAAATAATTAATTAATTAATAATTAATTAATATCTAATTTAAAATTAGACCAAATAATTAATATTTGATTAAATCAATCAAATATTAATATCTCCCTCAATACATGTCGGATCCTTGAACCATCTGAAGCTGGTGAACCAGGGAGTGATTTTGCACATGACCATATCAAAATAAGGGTGTTCTGTTGTATGTCAAATATCCCTAAATAATAGGAGCTCAGGCCTAATGTGTCTGAAATAACCTGAATGAGAGCCAACTATAGGAATTCTATAAATCAAAGCCAATCCAATCTCCATCATGACCCTCTATCCATCCAATCAGCCTACGAAGGTCGCATAATAGGCTAATCATCAAGCCTGTCAATGTCCACGAAAAAGGGGACATGACAATCCGCCCCTCCAAAAATTGCTTGTCCCCAAGCAATCTCGGAATAATGAACCACTCGATCCACCTGGATCCCAAATGTAGTTATGTTTTGCACTGCTGTGAATCAATGCAAGTACCTGCAACATCAATAGAATTAGAACAAAGAGGAACCCATAATCAAATTGGCGAATGCAACTCAACCAAACTCTAAGAGCACAACTGCCATAGTCAAGAACACATGAGAACCAAACTCTCGAAGCATCATAACCCAAGTAGAATGGACAACTCAAACTGCCAATTCCATCTGCAAGAGATGGTGCCAATCCATCCCATAATGGATGGTAAAAAATTGGAGCCGATCTACACCTGTGTGAAATCAAATCTTCTCTCTCTGGGTCAAAAGAAGAATAATGAGCATACCCCACCTCAAAATCCTTGTGAGATAGCATAGTAGATAGGATCCCTATAATCTCCCCACCCAATCTGCTAATAGCACCGGTACCTTGGATGAGAACACCTTCTGTTACCCTATGCGAATCCAGATGAACACCTGCACTATCCAAAAAATACTCCATGAATGACTCCGTGCAGTAAAAATTATATGTGGAAGCATCAACGTACTCCCCCACACACCATAATTGATCTCTCTGTAAAGGTGGCACAATCAACTGGACCACACTGTCATTTGTGTGAGAAGAATCAATCTGGAGAGGTATCCCAAACTCATCAGAACCAGGTACTCCCAAATCTTGAACCGGTGTGTCAGCCTCAACAACATGTTCCTTAGCTACAACTATAGGAACGTACTCACCAACAACATTCAATGTACTAACCTCTGAGTCTGGGGCTGGTGAAGACCATAAATGCTCTAACTCCATGGTCATCTCAGCCAAATGAAATTGTGACTCCTCATAAGCTAACTGCGTAGTCTCAAGAATCTCAGAAGTCACCTCTAGCTGCTGAGTAAGCTCACTCACCTTATCTTCCTCGACCAACAATGCATCATATGCTGTGCTACCCCACTCCATAAGATAATCTCTGTCGGCGACCAACTGCATATAATCCTGTCTCAGAATCTGGATAGCCTCCCATAAAGAGTGGATCTCTGTCAAGGATAAATAACTACCTCCCTGCTCGATGCTAGTAGGAGAACCCCATCCATAAATTGCTAACAACTGACGAGAATCATCGAAATGCTTGCAAGCGGTAGCAATGTCTCGCTCACTAACTCTCAGCTGACTAGACACATGGTGGCACTGGCTAGACTGTCTCCTACAATCCTCCTCTGATGCATGGTCCAAAAGAGTAGACTCAAAATCACTGATCTCTGGAGTACTACCATCCATACTCTGTGAATCAACTCCATAGCTCATATCAACATACAGAATATCAACAAATGTAGCATCACGGTCTAACTCCTCCATACTGCGAGAAATGGCTGGTGAAACTAAGTCCTCAAAACTGTCCACTGCATCCTCCTGAGTATCTTCTGCAATAATCAGATCTTGGGACTCTTCTACAATCTCTGTCATAACTGAGAGATCATCAACCCTCAGTGCACTAACACCTGAGCACACCTGTACACTCTGAGTGCAAGCATCGGACTCATCCTCATCTAACTCTGAAGAAACTGCTGCTGAAACTATCTCATCATCACAATTTCCCGCCCCCACGTCCTTTGCAACTAACTGAGAGTCTAAATCCCCATGACTAATCTCATCCACATGTCTAACAATTGGTGTAGCGCTGCCCTCAACCACTGTTGAGACCTCTTGTTTCTCCTTCGTTCTGTTTTGTGATGTGGACCTTTTACGAATGGATGCCATATACCGTAATAATTTGTCTTCAAATGTAGGATCTGAAAGAGTTTCATTCATCCTCCTCTGGGTTTCAACCAACTAGTTCAAACTTTGTTTCAGCTTCTTCATATCCTTGTCCCACTATTTCTGAGTACTTGAAGACATCATGGATACTTCGTTGATTCAATCTACCCAACTACCCAACAAGATGGCAGGACATTAGCTCTGATACCACTGTGATGTCCCTTACTTAGGGGCTCTTTTCTTCCTACAAAAGCTCTGATACCACTGTGTTATCCCCAACCAATAGGGAATATATAAACTCTAAAGCTCTAATACCACTGTGATGTCCCTTCGAATATCAAAACAAAAGCTTTGAATTGCTTATCTGAATTTCTGCAAAATACCTTCAATTAGATAAATGAAACACAGTATAAACTCTTATTTATTTGCTCATAAGCTTACAATAGAGATCCTCTGTCAAGTATACAAAAAATATCAAAAGTACGGCCTGAATAGCCTGAATATTTTGCAAACTGGGAAAGAATTCTGAATCTGGTTCGTCTCGGCCTGCTGTGTAAAAAACACAGTCACCGACGTCGGTTATACTACCGCCGTTGGTCGATATCTAGTCGTTATCTCGCCGATGTCGGTTGTATGTCGACCGATGTCGGTCTCTATAAGTATCTGTTCACCGATGTCGGTACCTGTACTTTCTATTGATGCGTATGAATTTTCACAGATCTATACGGAATTCGTACGGCCGCTGATATAACACAACCTGTATGCTTGATCCTGATCTGTAGAATTATGGGCTAATACAAAAGATCTATATCTGGATAATTCTTGAATCAAAACCCAAAAATAATGAAAATACCTGTAAACCCTTGTGATAGCTTCTGAGTGAAGTTATCTCTCAAATACCTGTAATACTATGATAACTTTTGGGTGAAGTTATCTCTCAATTTGGCAATAGATCGGCTGATCTTTCACAACCTCTGAATCGCACACAATGAAGAGTTGACGTTCTCCACTGCAGATGGAATCCTGGAACCCTTGGCTCAGTCTTCACAGAAGAATTTCTTCAATATCAAAATCAATAATCTATGCATATTTTCAAACTCTCTCCCATGAGAAACTCTTATACCCTTCCAAAGGTGTGCTTGCTAAAATTAGATTTCCTCAAATTAGAACTTGGGGTTCTAAAATTAGAATTCCTCAAATTAGAACTTGGGCTTCTAAAATTAGAATTCCTCAAATTAGAACTTGGGTCTTAAAATTAGACCAATTAATTAATAATTAATAATTAATTAATATCTAATTTAAAATTAGACCAAATAATTAATTAATTAATAATTAATTAATATCTAATTTAAAATTAGACCAAATAATTAATATTTGATTAAATCAATCAAATATTAATATCTCCCTCAATACATGTCAGATCCTCGAACCGTCTGAAGCTGGTGAACCAGGGAGTGATTTTGCACATGACCATATCAAAACAAGGGTGCTCCGTTGTATGTCAAATATCCCTAAATAATAGGAGCTCAGGCCTAATGTGTCTGAAATAACCTGAATGAGAGCCAACTATAGGAATTCTGTAAATCAAAGCCAAGCCAATCTCCATCATGACCCTCTATCCATCCAATCAGCCTACGAAGGTCACATAATAGGCTAATCATCAAGCCTATCAATGTCCACGAAAAAGGGGACATGACATGTTATAGACAACCCATAGGTCTAGGGTTAATCCCATGTTTAACCAGATTTGGAAAGATCTGAACAACCTTATCCAAGGGTTTAAAATTTGGTTATATAAACTTTCCCATGATTTAGATTGTAAATACTATTGTGGAAAAATAATATCCACATCCTCTTTCACCATCATTTATGCCTCATCTAACACTGTTACCTCCTTTTCAACCACTATCACCTCTTTCTTTTATCATCATCATCATCATCATCATCATCATCTTGTCCAATTTCTCACTCAACATGAATGAATGAAAGGTACATATTTAGGTACACTTGCACCTCCACTACCCATGTAATCTATAACATATCATGCCCAATGATTAGGCACTACTATAGGTGTTGTTGGAGGTGGAAACCATAAATGACTAGGTAGGTGCACAATAGGATGTGGTTCTACCCACCATGTATAATTAAAATTGAAAATAATATGGCCAATTCTCTAAACAATAGTTATACAAAAATGCTAACTAGTTGTAATAATTACATAAGGTTACCATGTAATGTTTATTTAAGTGATAACCTATAGTGTTGGGGCATGAGGTATAGCCTGTAGTGCATGATCTTGTCTCCATATAAGAACATGAGGTAAACTATCATATATTGCATGGGGTAACCCAACATGATGATACATAGAAAACCTCTCATAAATCTAGCTACTCTATAAATAATAGGACCCATAGTCATACTCCCTCCTGAAATATTATTATATAAATCATGCACCAATTTTACCTAGATAACTAACCCAAGGTAATACATAGTACCATACTCTAAGATCAAATGACATAAGGAAACCACATATAGTGTCACCTTCCCATCTAAATTTAGATAGATCATATGAGCTATCACAAGGCCAATAATAGCCTTCTAAATATCTAGAATGGTTGATGCATAAAAATCAAACAAACATACTCATAACCCCTCAAAATATCTCCCTAATATAGACACCCATAAGGCTAAGGTTCATCTCTCAGGATTTGACTCAAGGCTATAACAAATAATAGGATTACTTAAAATAGAAATTATTATAATCATATGGATATCCTCTAGGGTGACAACCACCTTAATGGTGTCACCATCTACCACCCACCTGAAAGTGTTGGTTAGCCACTCCCATGTCCCTAAAAACATGGTGACTAAGTAAACACATAAAGGAATATAGTGAATTTGCAGGATACCTCCAAAGCCCAAAATTGTCAAAACATACATGATCATTGGTTGTCAATCTATCTAACAAATTTGGTAACCAAACTATATATCCCAAGCAAAATATCCTCCATCATCTCTACAAAATATCAACAACAAAGAACATATTAACCCTTAATATCTAATAATCATCAAATTACTTCACAAAAATAAAAAATGCATGTATCTACATAAAACATAACTACTTCATTAACCTATTTTATCATTTTATCAATATTCTCTACTACATCAAACACATAACTAACTATGTCAACCAAGAATAAAATTTTTGCTAAATCAACCTTTTATCTGATTATGTCATCCACTATTAAATTTAGATTAAATCATTCACTTTATATGATGTTAACCACATAACATAATTACATTGGCCACTCGCTACATAGTCGATCAGATATTGAATTGTATCGACCACATTATACAAAATGAGCCATTTATTAAAACTATAATGTGCAACTATATACATTATTGAATTATACAGGATGTATAACATCAACCAAATATAAACTATCATACCAGATCAACTATTGTACATAGTGAGCCATCTACTGACTAACTACATTAGCCTGATATTATAAAATTGGCCACTATCACTAACTACTAATTTACACCCATGTCCACCTATTTGACCCCATTTAATAATTGTAGTGATTTTTTATACTTGTTTCATTAATGCCTTAGACATTAATGACCCTCTTCATCCCCTAATCATTTTTCATTTTAATTCCTACTCTACCTTTTTTTTTTGGAAAATTATACTACACTAATTTTCCTTGATACAAATTTTTTAGAATAAAATTGACAAAAATTCAAAATTACGTACATTCCATACCTAGACCATGCTATCAAAAACTACTATTCATCATCCACCTTAGGCTCCTTACCTCCATGAGGTGGTCTCTCTCATCACTTCTCTAGGTCAAACAAAGCCCTGGTTTTTGAAAATAGTAAATTTTCAAATGAATTGTTAAATATTATTAATATAAATTATTTAGTTACTAGTTATTTAAAGAAAAATTTCATGTTTTACAAATAACTATGTTTCTTTAAGCTCCCTTTCCAAATAGTAAAAAATTCTAAAATCCTAACAACATAGATAATTTATCTATGATTAAGCCATATCTTTAATTTTTTTTTGACTATTTAGTTTATTTTTTAGGCCAACCTAATGTCCCTTACATTGGATGACTCTTCCATATACATCACTAAAAATTATATTCTATATCAATAAGGTAGTTTAAGGTATGTATCTTTCAATTAATTACTTTCATTTACCCTTCTAGTTTCTATTACAATTTTTTTGGCTCAACATTGGGTGTTATTATGTTCTTTATCAAAGCAAAATATTATGTTACAACTACATGATATATGATGAGCTTCAAGTGGGACATATATATACACATAATATTTTTAAACTTTATCATTTACTAATGCTTTGTCTCTTATAGTGAGTAATCAAGTTTCAGTCTTTTTGAGTGCATGCTTTAAAGGATGTAGTGAGAAAGGGATGGGTAGGCATTTGATACTTTGAAATATATTTGTCCCTACAATATTACCTATAACCAATACAAGTTAATTTTATCCAAATCCCCAAGTAATTAAAACCATCTTATACACTCCTTTAAGAAAATCACCTTCCAAAAATAACCCTTAACTAAGCATACACACATTTTGTTCATTTTCCTACTATACTGGCCCAATTAACATTTTTAGGGATTGATCATACATTACAAAACTCCATCCACCTAGTTGACCTAGTTCAAGGCCTAATGACTCTTTTTTAAACCAAACAAGGTTGACCCAGCTTACCTTTTTGGCTAAATTATTGGGAGGGTTTAGGGTCAATTTTTAGATTTTAAAACCTCCTTCCCTTCATTTATAAAGATAAGAACATTCATTTTCATATTTATACAACCCACAATTCTACATTGGAGGAGTCATTGCTTAGTGTTTTACCTTGGAGGGAAAGAATTTTGTCTTGTGTAAAAGTCTTGGATGCAAAGTAGGAGTTTTTTAGCCTAGAGCTGATTTCTACGGTGTCATCCTTACAAAGCCACAAAAACCTATTACAAAGCACCTTTGTCCAAAGGAGAGATAAAGACATGATAGGTTCAATTCAATGTAAGTATTCCTAACTTTTAATCTTTCAATTAATATATTAGACATTACATAAAGTAGTATGATGAATGATGTACTTGTAGATACCAAAATTTTGCACATGCATTTCTAAGTATCATGACCCCTAGTAGACCCCTTAGACCTTTTTTCCTTACCTGGGCCTCTTTTTATTAGTTTAGCTTTACTAAGCTTAAACATGTCCTTTGTTTCTATTTTTACATTTATCTTCAATCATTACTGGTCAGTCTAATCATCGATGATTAATCCAACCATCGATGGTTAGGCTCAATTGCCTAACCTTCTACATGAAAACACCATACAAACTACTAGATACCTTTTCTAAATATAATTCATCCAAATATCCTTGTGAGGCATTACATGGATGAATTATATTTAGAATCCCTAGTTACAATCCCTCTTGAACCTTTGGCCTTTGCCTATAAGGAGAGAACTATAAGAGCAAAAGTATATGCAATTATTATCAGGAGCTTAGGTACTCAGAGTTTTATTTTTTAGGTCAACTAGTGGCATCCACATTATCAATCCATTTTGTTAAGATATAACTTATTGTCACCTCTCAACCAAGCTTCTAGGCATGATTACTCTACTAAAATTAGGCCAGATCTCACCCACAGGCCAATTATGCCAACTAATCATCTAACCCACTTCTAGTAAGACAAGATTTTATTTATTACTACACATGTGCTTTATTTATATTTTTCAATCAATTTATCCTTTATTTAATACCTAGAATTTATTTGTGAATCTCTTCAACCTACTATTGATCAAACCTAGTTTTAGACACAATCAACTATCGATAGTCAGCCCAACCATCAACAATTAGGCCTAACCATTGATGATCAACCCAACCATTTATGGTCACCTATGGAAAAAAAGATAACAAGCTAATTTTACCTCCTTTTCTTGACCTAATTCACTTTTTAGAGTTTTTTTATTATTCACAGACCCCTTTCAAACCATCTGAGCCATACATTAACCCATTAACACTAGCACTAATTATTTTATCACTAATTTGATAATTTTAACATATATTTCTATCAATAAATTCTTGTTATCAATTTTAGTACCTTTTGATCAATGATGTAAGTACTTTGTTTCTATTTTATTAACTTAATTGTTCTAAAATGGTGGATTGATAGCCCCTAAAGAAGCTCTCTTTTGGGATCTAGCTAGCACTAAGTAATCCACCTTACTATCTGTATAACAAACAAGCTTGATTTAGTGATTTCCTATCTATAGGTCATCCTCACAAGCTAAAGATAAGATCTCCATAATTTTTTTATTAAATGTGCACACTTTTATCAAGTATTTCTACCACATCCTATATTTCCAATTTTACTACCTTCTTCTAAATAATAGAAAAAAATTAAGTGAAACATTATGGCATGCCCGATGGGACCATCATCTCTACTTGGGTTTTGTTTTTATCTGTATTTTTATGCTTCTTTATCTATCTATGCTCATAATTGAAATTGAAATTTCATTTGGGTCTAAAACATACTGCATCCATTGATTGCCTACTTATTCTAGAACACTTGGCTTAATTAACAGCATGAGGATTAATGACAACACACATATGTTACACAACCAAAATACATAATCAATAAAACATAATAACTCACCTAATACAAGGCCCAACTAATATTTTATCACCTAGCAATCACCTTACCCATTCCTAACAATCCCACTTGGAGGTTATTACCAAGAGGAGAACCAACACAACTCTTTGGTTGAGTATAAACTCTAGATATCAATATATATTGGCTAAGCACCCAACACCCTTATTATTATGGGACTTTTAAGTGTGGGGTAGGCCACAATTCCAAGCCATGTATTGATTCCAATATAAATTATTTTTAGCACCAAAACTAACCTGAAACTATCCATAAACTACTTATCTTGTACCTGATCTAGAAGCCAACTTCCATCACACATTCTCATAAACTAATGCATAAGACAAAAGCAATATTAAAAATAAATTTAAGATTAAATGTATTTTCTAGTGTGTTCCTTGATTGCCTTGACTATTTTCTTTATCTTCTTCTGATTTAAGTAGTGAGTCTATTCTTTTATATTCTCTCCCACTTTTTGTATGGTTCTCACTTGTTAGTAGCAAAGAGACAAGGAAAAAAAAACCCATCACCTAAATCAACCTCATTTATATCCTCATATATGGAGTATATCTTTGAGATATAATAATCACCTCATCCATTAGGAATCCCTACTTTCCCTAGGTTATTTCCCCAAGGAGACATGGATTTTACCACTTTTTTAGACAACAATCTAGTGGCCCTTCAGCACTATCTTAATACCTCTTCTCACCATATCCTAGTTTCATATCCACCTCAATATCATCCTTATGGCATGCCATCCCACATTATGGAGGCTATCCATGTTGCCACAGTCACCACCCAACCTTTTACCACCTAGGCATCTTTGTCTACTAACCCATTCAACGTTGTGGCTGAGAACCAACCTATCCAACCAATCATCACCCTTACACCTTCCACCCCTACTAATGACTCCTTTACCTTAGGGAAAACCCAATCATCAACCCATCATGTCTGACATTTATCTAGGGCACCCACCATCAGCATGTTAAACGTCCCCTCTTTCAAACCTAACCCATCAGTTAATACCTCTTTACCAAGATTAAGGGAACCTATCCCTTCTACCTCACCACCCATTAGAGAAAAGGTCAATACCACCTTCCTAAATACCAATCCAACCATAGATCAACCTACCTTAGCATCCCAATAATTTCCAACATCATTTTACTTTTGTTATACCCTTAACTCATAAGTGTATATATCTAATACCCAACTGCCAACAAATACCTATCCGTATATGTCATCTAGACAACCTCCCATAACCTCTTATTAGTATGGGGCCATCTCCTAACCTATTTTCAATTATCAATATATTCCCCAACCATAATATATGCCTTATAAATCCTCAAGTGTACCACTTCAAATAGAACTAATGCAAATAATCATGGACAAAATGTCAACTCTCGAGTCATCCATTTCGAGAGCCCATAAAATTTTATCTTATGGCCAAATCTATAATGAGCCCATTCACCCTTTAGTCCCTATCAGACCTTACCCAACCCAATGGGAGCTTCCAAAATTCACCAAGTTTAATATTAAGGAAGACCCCCAACAAAATTTAAGATCATTTAGGCATTCTTATTACATGATTGCCTACGATGATGCCTTGCTTTCGTGCACATTTCGTATGTCTCTTTCTAGCCTAGTAATAGACTGGTATAGTGTCATTACCAAACATTCCATCTTTTCCTTTAACCAATTATCTTAGACATTCTTAGATCACTTCTAAATAAACATATCCAAGAAAGTCTCTATCATTGACCTTTATTCCATTCACCAATTTGAGGGTGATTTAGTTTATTTTTTGGCTCATCAGAGAAGCTTGATTAACCAATTATCATTCTCATTGCCTTAGCTTGAATTTATCAAAAAATTTATCCATGATTGTACCAAGCACATCTCTTATACATTACATGTGTAAAGCTTCAAAACTTTTGATGAAGCTTTTACCATGGTGTGCAAGTTAGAGAATAGGGCTATATATGAGGGTAAAATGAAGTTATGAAATAAGAAATCTACCTTTAAAACCAACAAAGCTTACTCCTCAAAAAAAAGGAAATCAAGCTAACTATGGGGCTAAGAATAAGGGAACTATAAATGGATTTGTCCTTAAGGATTCCCCACCACCTACTACCAATCAACAAAACTTTCCTAATCCCTCTAACTAAAGCCATTGGAACATAAACCAAAACACCCAAAAGTAATTTACTCCACTTGGAGAATCTTATGCTTTGGTGTTGGAAAATTTACTAAAATCTAATCTTGTACAACTTCCACCCATCAAGCTTCCCCCACAATTTGATTCTTGTCATCCAATGCATGTTTGGTATAATGAAAATGACCTTTGTGCCTTTCATCAAGTGATTAGACATGATGTCACTCAATCCAATAATTTCAAGATTTTTGTTCAAATCCTTATTGATAAAGGGGAACTCATGTTGGATAACCCCAATGCTCCTCAAAATCAAGCCTTGGATACCTTCAGAAATCCCTTTCACAACTATGCCCATATCAAAGATGAGGACACACAATCTCAATACTCTCATGATGCCCACATGGTTAACATGGTTAGTGATACACCTACCCATGAAAACCCAACCATCCAATCTACTCACTCTTCCCCCACCTCACTTACAGAGGTAGAAGAGTCATCTTCCCCTCCTTTAGAGATTCAACACAAGGAGGTTCCTTTTTCCCTAGCCAAACTTATAAAAGATTTGGAATCACCACATTCCAATACAATATGCATATCTAGATAAGTAAACATTCTTGATTTGTTGCTTTCACCAGCTACCCAACAAAACTCTACTCATATGGATATTTGTAATGTCCCCACTTTAGTAGTTGACTTACTTAGTTTTAGGCATACTTATTATTTGTAGTAAGTTATTAGGATGTAGCAGAGGCCAGTTTTGATGATTAGATTTGATACTCCTCACCGAGAGCTTTTTGGCAAGCTATCACTTGTGCCATTTAGAATCTGGTTGCTAGTATATTTTAATTCCTGAAGTGTTGTAAAAAGTAGCATTTAACCCAATTGCAAGATATTAATTGTTACTTTAAATATTTACTTTATGGGGATGAGACCCAAGGGAGACACAAGCAATATTATAATGTATGAACTATTGCATATCCTTTATCCCACATTGCTCATGTGAGTTGAGTCACCCCTTGGAGAAAGGATAAAGGGAAGTGTTTATAGCTTCTTTAAGCATGTTGGATAAGAATAAAATAATTGTTGCACTTGAAACTTGTAGTTTACTTAGGCATTTGAGAATGTCCTTCTCATCTGTAACACTCTAGACATCAATCCTTGGGATTGGTCTTTGGAGTTTATGTTCTCATCCACTATAGTATTCATATGCACTATAGCAACCATGCCACTATAGCAGCTATGCCACTATAGTAGCCATGCCACTATAGCAATCATGCCACTGTAGTAGCTCATCACTATAATAGCTTTGTCACTATAGTATCTCACAGTAGCCTAGAGTGTTCATAGATACAAGCTTGAAGAGTCTATAGAAATTAACCTACAGCCTATAGAGTCTATAGAAGTAGCCTCCAGAGTCTGTAGACATAGCCTATAGAGTTCATAGAAGCACTGGACTAGCTTGCAGAGTCTGTAGAAGTAGCCTATAGAGTCTATAGATGTAGCCTATAGAGTTCGTAGAAGCACTGGACCGGCCTATAGAGTCTATAGAAGAAGCTATAAAGCTCATAGATGAAGTCTGTAGAGTCCATAGATGTAGCCTGTAGAGTCTATAAAATCACTAGAGTAGCCTGTAGAGTTTATAGAAATTAGCCTGTAGCCTATAGAGTCTGTAGAAGCCACCTGTAGAGTTCATAGAAGTAGCTGTAGAGTTTGTAGAACCACCTACAGAGTCCATAGATCTAGCTACATAGTCTATAGAAGTGGCCTATAGAGTTCATAGAAGTCACCTATAGAGTCTGTAGAAGTAGCTGTAGAGTCTGTAGATCTAGCTGCAGAGTCCGTAGAAGTGGCCTACAGATTTTGTAGAAGCTATTGTAGAGTCTATAGAACCAGCTATAGAATTCTATAGAATTAGTTGTAGAGTCTATAGATCTAGTCTACAGAGTTTGTAGAAAAATATCCTATAGAGTTCATAATTCTGTTGGATAGAGAACAAATTAAATGTACCTTTAACACTCACTCAAATATTCACTTGAAAAAATGTCCATACGATCACTGGAGTATTTAGTGAGTTACCACGTGATTAGCATTGTACTCATTTACTCATTATGTAATTAATATAGATATAGTGTGTGGTTATTTCAGCTGTGTTTATCTATGCTTGCAATTCTATATTTATGTTACATGCATTAGTCTTTTTAAAACCAAAAAAAAATAATACAAGCAAACCATTCTAGAGTCATAAGGAGTTCCTTCTAGGTTAGTTTTGGGTGCAATAAGGGTGCCCATTATAGTGGTATCAGAGCCTATTTTTTCCTACCATCCTGTGAGGTTCCATGCATCCAACATATTAATACTTCTTGAGGAGAAACTAGACAAACCTAGACTTACAATTTTTTTTAGAGATTGAAGAGGAGGGTGACCCTTTTTTATCACTAGCCATGGGTGACAGAGATGGGGAAAGGGGAGAACCTAGCACTAGGATGATGCTCAGTGATCTTGCCAGGGGTTAAAAGGAGCTACAAGATACATTACATTAAATGTCTCTAGCAATTACACAACACTTGACTAGAGCAAATCAGGGCAATAATGCCAACCAAGGTAATAATGCTAACTAGGTAGGTGGATAGGGTAATGGAGGCAATGGAGATGCATCGATTAATTGGCGAGCCCAGACATATGCTAGAGTAAGTTCTACTACAATACCACTCATGCCATAGTTCCCTCTAAGACAAAATGACCAGAATGATGTTGGTCCTACATAGTAGGAGATACAGGACCAAATATTGGAGGATTGGAGAAATGTTGGACCAGATTTTTAGGGTGAAATGTCCTTTAGGGAGCATATGGATGTTAGACTCAAGCATATTCCCATGAGAGGAAATAGGAAACAAAATAATGAGATGAGGAAAAATTTGGGAAAGTTGATTATTACATACTATAATGGTACAGGGAAGACTTCAATGCAAACATGGTTCCAAAAATTAGACACTTATTTCCAGCTTAATCCCATGCCTGAGGAGGACACAATTAAGTATGCTGCATTGCACTTAAATGGGAGTGCCCACAAGTGGTGGCACCACAATATGGTCACACTTGGACATAATTAGATAGATACCTATGCAGAGTTTAATGAGAGACTCATTGATATATTTGACACTAAGGACCTAGAATTGCATTTCAAGGAGCTAGCACAGCTTAAACAGTGGGGTTCTATCAAGGCCTATATCACCAAGTTCTAAAATCTAGTAGTATTGGTGATAGATATATCTAAAATGAGACTAGTTGTTCTTTTCATGGATGGGCTTTCTGATCCCTTGCGAGGATGGGTAAAGGGACATAACCCCTCTTCACTATAAGAGGATATAAAAAATGAGGGACCTAGCATCTTCTTTCTACAGGAGTAAACTTCACGCTAAGGACTCTCATTTTAAGAAGGATAAGGAAAGAAATACATTTCATAAGGACCCTTAGTGGCCTAAGGGGGAAACTAAAGGGTTGGACAGTGACACCCTCAATGAGCTCAAGAAGAAAAAACTATGTTTTCATTGTAGGGAGCCATGTAATCTCTCCCATGAATGTCTGCTTAAGGTGAAGGCTAAGCCAATGGAGTATTTTTTAGTAGATGAATCACCTTTTGAAGACAAGGAACAACATTTAGATTTGGAATCTAGTCAAGGTGATAGCATAGCTGAGGAGAGTTCAGATGATGACAAGTCTCTTGCTCAGTTGATAGGCATCCAAAAAGCCATTACCTTTAAGGTAAGAGGGATGATTCAAGAGTAGTGTGTGGTTTCATTGATTGACATAGGGGAAACACATTACTTTATTGATGCAAAATTGGTGGCCAAGAGAGGCCTTCAGATCAAAGAGAACGCGGGGTTCACAGTCATGGTGGCTAATGGCCACAAGTTATTATGGACCTAAAAGATTTCAAATCTTTGCATCAGATTGGGGGGAGATTATGAGTTGGAGGATGATTTCTATGTACTTGACATGGGTGATTATGATGTCATCTTGGGAATGATGTGGATGGATTCTCTGGTAGAGTTTACCTTCAACTTGGCTAAATTAGAGATGAGGTTTTAGCATTAGGGCAGGAAGGTGGTGCCTGAGGTTTACCTAATGTCGGGCTCAGGGTGGTATCATTAAAGAGGATGGAATAGTTATTTAGACATGATGATGTAGAGTGGGCAGTTAAATATTTGATCATGCCTATGCCTCCAGAGTAGTAGGTTAAAAGCTATCATCTAGATGTATAGGGGATCATTTCTAGGCATGATAAGGTGTTTGGTAGCATTCCACATGGGGTTCTTCTCGAGAGGGGTATAGAGAATGTTGTCGAGCTAAAGAAGGGGGCTAAACTAGTCATCATCACCCCTTACTGCCATCCTAAAAAGAATAAGGATGAGATAGAGAAGTTGATAAAGGAGCTATTGGAGATGGGGCATATTAGGCCCAACAAAATCCCCTTTGCTTTAGCGGTGGTTTTGGTAAAGAGGAAGGATGGGACAATGCGTATGTGCATTGATTATAGAGCCCTCAATAAGAAGATAATTAAGAACAGGTACCCCATCCCTAGGATTGATGAGCTAATTGATGAGCTGCATGGAGCACAATATTTCTCTAAGCTAGAATTATGTTTAAGATACATCAGATCAAAATGCAAGCAAAGGACATAGAAAAAACTACCTTCAAATGTCACTATGGGCACTTTGAGTTTTTGGTTATGCCATTTGAGCTAACCAATGCTCTAGCTACCTTCCAAAGTTGTATGAATCAGGTGTTTAGAGGGTAGCTTCAAAGATTTGTATTGATATTCTTTGATGACATCCTAGTATTCAATAGGACTTGGGAGGAGCACCTACAACAATTAGAGGAGGTGTTGGTCATTTTGGAAAAGGAATCATTGTATGCCAAGGAATTGAAATGTGAGTTTGCCATGAAAAAGTTGCTCTACCTTGGCCATATTATCAGTGCTGAGGGAGTTAGAGTGGATCCAAAAAAGATTAAGGTGGTTGTTGATTGGCCTACTCCAACAAGCCTTACACAACTCAAAGGGTTTTTTGGACTATGTGGGTTTTATATGAGATTTGTGAAGGGTTTTTCACAAACTATAGCACCATTAATAGACCTCACCAAGAAGGGTGCTTTTATATGGACCAAGGCAACACAATAGTGTTTTGAACATTTCAAGCAGGTGATGTCTTCATGTCTGGTTCTAGCTCTACCCAACTTCACAAATCATTTTGAGCTTCATTGTGATGCATTAGGTGATGGGATTGGAGTAGTATTGATACAGGAGAAACACCCCATTGATTTTGAGATTATGAAGCTCTGAGGGGTGGAGAGGAGCTATTCTATTCATTATCAGGAGATGTTGGCCATCATGCATGCCTTGGAAAAATTTTGATCCTACCTAGTTTGAGGTAAGTTTGTGATCAAGACAAATCACAATAGCATAAATTATTTCATAGGCTAGCGAGACTTGAATGATAGGTAGTAGAAGTGGGTCACTAGATTGTAGGCTTACGACTTTGACATTGAGTTTGTCAAAGGGAAGAAGAATGTAGTAGCTAATGCCTTATCTATAAGACCTCACATTTGTGCTCTTGCAAAAAATGTCAAGAGATTGGTGGGTTAAGATTATAGAATAATATGCCAAAGATTCTTGGGCTTCGAGATTGATTTTTGGTACTATACAGGATGATCACTATGAGGTGATAGATGGGTTGATCAAATTTTAGGGTAGAATTTATTTGATTTCATCATCACCCTTAAGAGAAATGATACTAAGGGTTTCTCATGATGCACCTATTACTGGGCATCTGGGGGTATTCAAGACCTATAAGTAGATCCAAGAGTGGTTCTCATGGAGAGGGATCAAGGATGATGTTCAAAGGCATGTCAAGGAGTGTGTAGTTTGTCAGCAAAATAAGGAAGAGCACATGTTTCATGCTATTTTACTATAGCCCTTACCCATTCCAGACCAAAAATGGGAAATCATTTCTATGGACTTCATCACTGGCCTACCATGAGTGCAGGGAAGAGATTGCATTTATGTGGTGGTAAAATTGATGAAGTTTGATCACTTCATTACTATCCCTTCTACTTACACAGTAGCCCAGGTGATAGATTTATTCTTCAAGGAGGTTTTCATGTTGCATGGGTTACTGAGATTTATTATCAATGACATGGATATCAAGTTCATGAGTGCCTTTTGGCGGGAGTTGTTCAGGCTATACATGATAGACCTTACACCTAGTATGAGCTACCATCTTCAAATAGATGGATAGATAGAGATAGTAAATAAATGGGTGGAAGGTTATTTGTGAAACTATGTGACTGCATAGAAGTAAGCTTGGGTTAAGTGGTTACACATGGGGGAGTATTTTTATAATACCATAAATCACATGACCATCAAGATGACTCCATTTATGGCATTTTATGAGTATGAAGCTCCAAGCTTCATGGATATGGTTTTGGGGGACAACAGAGTACCCAAAGCTAAAGACCTATTGAAAGATAGTCAAGATATCTTGAGAGTGCTCAAGGAGAATATACAATAGGATAAAAATTAGGAGAAGTTGTATGATGATCAGCATAGGGTAGAGCACAGTTTCTAGGTAGGGTACATGGTGTATTTGAGGTTACAGCCATATAGGCAATCATTGCTCAAGAAGAGCAGAGTAGAGAAGCTTAAGACTATATTTTGTAGCTCTTATGGGGTGATTCAAAGAGTGGGTGAATTCACTTATGAGCTTGAGCTTCTAGAGGGTAGTCAAGTGCACAATGTATTTCATGTGTCTAGGCTTAAGAAAGCCATTGGTCAAAGTGTAGTGCCTTCTATAGACTTAACTCCTTTGGATGAGGAGGGAAGGCTCATGTTATAACTCAAGGCTATTCTAGACACTAGAGAGAGGAAACTCAGAAATAGGATAGTGAAGGAGTATTTGGTTAGATGGAAAGACCTACCGAAGGAGGATGCTACATGGGAGAGTGAGCAAGTTATTTAGTAAGCTAGGCTGAGATTGTTTGAGGACAAGTAATTTCAAGGGGGGTAGACTGTAATGTCCCCACTTTAGTAGTTGACTTACTTAGTTTCAAGCATACTTACTATTTTTAGTAAGTTAGCAAGATGTAATGGAGGCTAATTTTGATGATTAGATTTGATACTCCTCACTAAGAGATTTTGAGCAAGCTATCACTTGTGCCATTCAGAGTCTAGTTGCTAGTATATTTTAATGCATGAAGTGCTATAAAAAGTAACATTTAACCTAATTACAAGATATTAAGTGTTACTTTAAATATTTACTTTATGGGGATGAGACCCAAGGGAGACACAAGCAATATTCTAATGTATGAAATGTTGCACATCCTTTATCCCACATTGCTCAAGTGAGTTGAGTCACCCCTTGGAGAAAGGATAAAGGGAAGTGTTTGTGGATTTTTTAGGCATGTTGGATAAGAAGAAAAGAATTGTTGCACTTGTAACTTGTAGGTTAATTGGGAAATTGATAATGTCCTTCTCATATGTAACACTCTAGACATCAATCCTTGGGATTGGTCTTTAGAGTTTGTGCTCTCAGCCACTGTAGCAATCATGCCATTGTAGCATTCATGCCACTATAGTATCCATGCACTGTAGCAGTTGTGCCACTGTAGTAGCTTGTCACTGTAGCAGCTCCATCACTGTAGCATCTCGTAGCAGCCTAGAGAGTTCATAGCTACAAGCCTATAGAGTCCATAGAATTTAGCCTGTATCCTATAGAGTTTATAGAAGTAGCCTATAGTGTTGATAGACATAGCTTGTAGAGTCCATAGAAGCACTAGACCAGACTACTAAGTTTATATAAGCAGCCTATAGAGTCCATAGATGCAACTTGTAGAGTCTGTAGAAGAACTGGACCAGCCTACAAAGTTTGTAGAAAAAGCCTATAGAGTTCGTAGATGAAGTCTACAAGTCTGTAGATGTAGCCTATAGAGTCTATAAAATCACTGGAGTAGCTTGTAGAGTCCATAAAAATCAGCATACAACCTATAGAGTTTGTAGAAGCCACTTGTAGAGTCTGTAAAAGTAGCTATAGAATCCATAGAATCACCTATAGAGCCTATAGATCTGGCTGTAGAATCCATAGAAGTGGCCTGTAGAGTCCATAGAATTCACCTGTAGAGTCTATAGAAGTAGCTGTAGAGTCCATAGAACCACCTGCAGAGTCTGTAGATTTGGCTGTAGAGTTTGTAGAAGTGGTCTGTAGAGTCTGTAGAAGCCACTGTAGAGTCCATAAAACCAGCTGTAGAATTCGGTAGAACTAGTAATAGATTCTATAGAATTAGCTGTAGAGTCCATAGATCCAGTCTATAGATTCTATAGAAAACCAACATATAGAGTTCATAGTTTTGTTAGATGGAGAACAAATCAAACACACCTTCAGCACTCACTGGGATATTCAGTTGAAAAAATGTTCATACAATCACAAGAGTATTTAGTGAGTTATCACATGACTGACATTATACTCATTTTACAATTAGTATAGATATCGTGTGTGGTAATTTCAGCTATGTGTATCTATGCTTGCAATTCTATATTTATGTTTCATGCATTAGTCCTTTTAAAACTAAAAGAAAAAAAACAATACAAGCAAACTATTATGGAGTCATAAGGAGTTCCTGTTGGGTTAGTTGTGGGTGCAACAGGGGTGCCCATTACAATATTATTCTTAAAGGAGAAGCATTTTTACTAATACCTCCCATTGATGAGCCATTTATCTCAACCTTACTTCCCTCACCTCAATAAGTCAACCAACCTATCAACCATCATCCCCACCTATAAGTTTATCTCTTGCGTCTACTACCCACGAAGCAAAACTAATACATAAATCTTTTTCCCTATTAGTGCAAAAATTGGAATTTACCTTGAAACTAGATATGGATCAAGATACCTTTTGGCAACATTTAGGCCTCCATTACATCAATAAACCTAAACCTTCTAACACACCTTTAACCAACCAATCTATCATCTTTCTACCACCTCTCAAACCAATCAGAACTTCTACCAACCCCTCACATTTCTCACCAACTAAGGTAATAATACCTAAACTGAGCAGACAATGAAAAGAACCTATTATAAACCTCGATAACTTACTCATGTGGAGTATGGTCTACCCATCTCTTAAAGTAGGACTGGCCTCATCTAAGCCTCGATCTGAACCAACTAAATAAGCAAAACCATAGAATAACCGCATGCCTAGAGTTTTTCCTTCTTCCACCCTAACCTCTATCGTGGGTACTCATCCATCCACTCTACCTAAAAAACAAATTCCTTTTAACATATATCCTTCACTACTATTGGTTACACCAACCCAATTATTATCTAAAGCACCAATTTTTACGAAACTATTGGTGGCCAAACTATCAACCTCAAACCCTTCAACCACTAACATGCCCAAACCAAATCCATTACCTAGAAACATCACCTCACGCAAGCTTTCTCTTACCAAACCTACTCCCACAAACAAACCCTACTTACCAACCAAAATGACAACTCCTAGGCCTTTTCCACCTCTCACTAAATCATATTCAATCATTTTCAAAGGTTTTTACAATATTCATACCTAACCTTACCTCCTATCATACCCTTCAACCCTCTTTGTTTGAAACCAAATTGGTATAATGATAATCAAATTTGTTCCTATCACAGGTAACCTAGACATAACACCAAAATTGCAGAGCTCTCTAAACCATTATCCATCAGCTCTATGATGAAGATGACATCTTTCTAGAAGATCTTCCCTTGACCCCCCTACCAAATCACCCACTAGCCAATCACCATCATGTACCAGATCCTCCACTCTCACCTCAAAATAATGGATAACCTACACAAATTCCTATCACATCACACCCTTCTATCCATACCATCAACATGGTCACACAATCATAAAAAATGGATAAAGGGAAAGCCAAGGTGTCCATTCTATGGACATACCACCTACTCATCCTAAATCAAACCCAATCTGACCCTCTGCATCTTCAGGTCTACCCAAAGTAACCATCTTAGGTACATCTAAGGGTATTTCTTATAAATCCATCAAGAGGTTCATTCTTAAGCAACTTTACCAAACCCCAGCTAAGATGAGACTCTATGATCTCATTTCCACCTCACCTGACCATCACAAAGCCATGATAGAGGATATGTAGGCCATTGAGTCTAATCAGGAGACTCCTAACCTATAGAGGCCTTCATCAACACTCTCTAACTTTCCACCCTTGTCACCTTCAAGGACTCAAAGATACCTTCCATCTACCTTGAAGACCTAGATCTACCTCTCTTTATCACTCCCCATATCAACTAAACCTATGTCAAATGGTTTATGATCGATGGGGTAAATAGTATCAACATCATCTCTTCCTATACCTATGATAAACTTAGGCTACTAAACAATGTCATGTTCAAAAATTTAGTTGTCCTTATATCATTTAATGACACTATGACCACTACCCTAGGCACTATTGTCCTTCACATTTGTCTAAGACCTCACATGCTCCCTAAACTTTTCTATATGGTCAAAGGTGAATTCCAATACAATATTTTATTAGGGAGACCTTGGATCTATGTCATGGATTTTGTACCTTCCACCCTCCATCATTGTGCTAAGTTTGAACATGAAGGTCAGGTGGTTATCATACAAGCTGACCCTAGCCCTTTTGCATCATGAAACATGACTTACCGACCTAATGATGTTCTTATACCTCCATCCAAAGCACTACAAACAATCACCATTAAACCCTCATGCATGGAAGTTGAATCCATTATTTCCCCTCCTATGGAAGCATCTACTAATTTTTTGATTCCTACAGACCAAATACCTAGCACTAATTCCTTAGAGCCTAACTTTCAGTGCCTTACCCTTGGAGAATATTGTCTCCTCACCTTAGATACCCTCATTACTCCCCAAGAATATAGTAAACTCAACCACCACCTAGGTTATGACCCTAACATTAGAGCCATTATCCATTTGAGACCTCCCAGATGTCAAAATCACTTCATATATAGGGGAATCAACAAGCCACTTAATGATTTTATTACCAACCCTTCACCTCAAACATTTACCTCTATCTTCTCTTACTTGAATAAACCTAACTTTCCCAAACTATACCTTCATAGGTATGCCTAGAGAGGATTTGATTTAGGATGATATGAGAATGGATGAAAAACATTGACCTTGATCAAGACTTGTAAGCCTCATGAGAAACATAGCCTCAGCATCATTATTCCTAATAAGAAAAAATCCAACAAACCTACCACCACCATTGTTATAGAAGAGATCCATTCCCTACTAACATCTCCTCAACCTGAGAGTGAAGATGAGGACATCATCCCATCCAATTTTTTTTCCATAAGCATGATTACCCTTAGCCCCCTAACTTACCAAAAGGAAGGGGCACCCATATCCATCCCTTTGAGCCATCCTAAACTCATGGGAGAAGACTCTTACCATTAACACCATTTAGTGTCAAGATGATGATGATATTCTCACCTACCTTGGTGCACTAGATTCCTCCTTCCACAAATATTTACCTCTAGAAACCTTAACCATGTTGAATTAATCTACCATATACATTGACATAGGTACTCTAGACAACCCCCACATTGTTAAACTTGGAAAAAATCTCACCTCTGAGGAGCTACGGGACTACTTGACCTTCCTCCATGAGCAAAGCATCGTATTCTCTTGGTCATATGTAAATATGTTTGGTATTGAGTTGGTCATTTCCACCCACAACATCTTCACCACTCATGATGCCAAACCTATCAGATAGAAACTTTATTGAATACATCCTTGCATATCCCTCCTTGTCAAAGAAGAGCTCTAACACATCCTTTTAGTTAAATTCATTCAACCCATAAACTATCCCCAATGGGTTTCAAACATCATACCTATCACTAATGCCATAAGGGGCCTATATATCTATGTAGAGTTTCATGACCTCAACCTCACCTACCCAAAGGATGACTTTCTTCTACCTAGCATTGACCAACTTGTTGATCTTACAATAGGCCATGAGATGTTGTCACTCATAGATGAACTCCTGAGTTATAATAAGATATTGATTACTCTTGAATATCAACAAAAAAATTCCTTTATCACCCCATGGGGGACATTATATTATAGAGTCATTCCCTTTGGCCTTAATAATTCTAGTGCAACTTACTAATGGGCCATGACATATATTTTTAATGACCTTATCCATACAATTATTTAAGACTATGTGGATGACCTTCTTAAGAAGTCCAAGCTTTGCAAAGACCATTTAGTTGTCCTTAATTTTATCTTTGAGTGAATTATCCATTATCGCATCTACCTCAATCCCAAGAAATGTATTTTTGGGGTCTTGTCAGGCAAACTTCTTGGCTTCATCATTTCCCTTTGAGGAATCAATGTCAATTTGGCCAAAATTAAATCCATCCTCAAGATGCTACCTCTAACCAATCTTAAATAACTCTATATCTTGAAAGGGAAACTTCAATACATTCATCACTTCATCTCCTAACTAATGTTATCCCTTCCACCACCTCTTAAAAAAGGATGCCTCTTTCAAGTGGAATGTTGATTGTCAAAAGTCCTTTGATGCACTCAAAGAATACCTATTATCTCCACTTGTCCTTAAACTTCCTAAGGATTACCATCCTTTCTACCTATATATCTCTACCATAGACCACTCCCTAGGGGAAATGCTTACCCATTGGGATGAAAAACATAAATAATAATCTCTCTATTACATTAGTTGTACACTAGTCAAATACGAGACTTGGTACACATATACCAAGAAACTATGTCTAGAACTAGTCTTCATGGCCACTAAACTTCACCACTACCTCCTTAACCATAATATTTTTTTCATAACCAATATCGAACCCCTAAAATACATGCACTCCAAAGCATATCAAAACTAATATATGGCTAAGTGGCTCATAATTTTAGCTTAATTTGAACTTGATTTTCTCCAACAAAAATCAAAGGGTAGGTTATCACTAGCCAATTAGCCGAAGCACCCCATGTGGACAACCAACCTTCCCCTCTTACATTTCTAGATGAGTCCAGCACAAACTTAAGTGGATTTCACCAATTAGGTAACCATGTTTTTTTATGGTTCCAAATGTCAGCGTGGTGGGGGAGCCAGTATTATCCTTATCCCCCTTATTAGTGAACCACTTCCCCTATATTTTAAACTCATCTTTGAATGCACCAACAATGTGGATGAATATGGAGCCCTATTAATAGGTCTCCAAAATAATTTACCCTTGGGAGTAAAAATAATCAATATCTTTGGTGACTCCCAACTTGTGGTCAACTAAGTTACCAGTATTTACCAATGTAAAAATGAGGTTCTATAGTTGTATAGGGAACTGGTTATAGACCTCCTAGCCTCATTAAATCATTACCATATTCAAACCACCCCATGATCTACCAATAAATTTTATGATACCATGTTTTCACTTGCCTCTCCGATCCTATTATCACCCTTGGACTCCAAACTATCTGTCATTGCCCATCATCTCACCAAACCTTCCTACACCAAATCAGACACTCCTACCATCTTTAATGTGGAGGAGATCTTTCCTAAACTTTGGTATCAAAAAACCTTTGAATACCTTCACCTTGGCATAATTCCCTTCAACCTCTCTAGGAATTCCCATTGGGCATTTATTTAGAACATCTCCCATTATATCATTATGGGAGGAATACTCTACAAATGAGGCTTTGATGGCCTCTTATTTCAATGCCTTCATGGTTTAGAAGCCTCCCATGTCATCAAAGAGACACATGATAGTATCTATAGGGGTCACTTCAGTGGCCTTGTTGTGTCTAAGTGCATCCTCTACCTAGGCTATTACTATCCCATCCTTAACCAAGACTGTTGTGATTACATGAAAAAAGTTATTCAAGTGTCAAAAATATGTTAACTTACATCATACATCTAGTAATATCCTATACATGTCTACAAATTTTTGGCCTTTCTCACAGTGGGGTCTAGACCTTATTGGTGAAATCAATCCCAACTCTTCACAATGGAATCATTCTATCATTACTGTAATTGAATATTTTACCAAATAGGTGGAAGCTATTCCCCTTATCTCGATAAAAGTTGAAAAGATTGTCAAATTCATCACCCATCATATCATTTGCCATTTTGGTGTTTCCCATAAGATCATCATTGACAATGGCAAATATTTAAAAAATAAACAAACTTAGGGCCTTTGTGATGTGTTTGGTATTAAACTTAGCTTTTCATCACCTTATCACCCATAAGCAAATGGACAAGATGAAGCCTCTAAAAAAAACCTTACCAACATGATTACCAAAATGGCCAATACCTCAAGTCAGGATTATCACTTGCACATCCCCTTTACCCTATGGGCATATCATAGTACCATCTAAACCCCCAATATTTCTACACCATTTTCTCTCATCTTTGGAGCTGAGGCCATCTTACCTCTTGAAATATAAATACCTTCTCTTTGGATATCATTGTGTAACCTCATTTTAGAAGATGATTATCATCAATAGTATTTAACCTAACTTGAGCTACTTGATGATCATCATTGAGCCACCCTTTTCCATCTTTGTGTCTATCAAGAACGAATCAAATGAGCCTATAACAAACACTTGAAGGTCTGAGAATTTAACATTGGAGATCTTGCCCTTAAGGAAAACCAACATGTCAATAATATGGAGAAAAGCAGAAGAGGCAAATTTACCTTCAATTGGCTTGGACCCTACACCATAACCCATAAGTATAGATTAGGGGCTTATAATTTGTCATCTCTCCAAGGTAAACTAGAACCTGAGCCTCTTAATGCTTCACATCTACATCCCTTTTATTATTAGATAGGTATCATAATTATCATTTGTCTAACTTTAGCTCATACTTTGTAACCATATTAATTTCCCTCTTTTTTAGGGATAACCAACTAACACTGAATCATGTGATTATCCATCACAAATATATCTTAATATTGAATTGTGGATAACATGGCTCTATCCATGGCATGATTCTCATAGTACTTCCCATCTCTTTGAGATCGGTTCCTATGGTCATTATTACCTATACCTCCTCTTCACCTATAAGCACCCCATGTCAGCTTAGTTTTGTCTTCATAAAGATAATCCATTGAGTATGTATGAACAGGTCTATGTCAAACAAACTCAAAAAAAATAAAAAGTAATATAAAATAGCAAAAATAAACTATGCATCATCCTACTCCCTTGAATAATAGCTATTAGAAACTCATTTTGAAATTGCAAAATGTAAGGTGGACTACTCCCTTGAAGGACAACTATCAAAAGCATTTGAGATAACCATATGAATCTAGACCACTCTCTTAAAGGATTGTTAGATAAAAATTTAGTCAAAGCTAGCAATTTCTTGGAAGCTTATCACATCGATCAACTTCCCTGACCCGTAAGTAAAATTCAAAAGAAACTAAAAGAGAAAAAATAATAATTTTTTTTGAAGCTATAATCAACTCTCCTAAATAGAAATAAAATTGATAAAACTACAATCAGCTCTCCTTAGTAGACATCTTGCATCGATCAATCTATACTTTATATATAGACATAGACTTGTTTATACCACCTCTTTGTACACCTATAGAAAAGGCATCCTAATCTTGCTAACAGTTCTATCTTCACCCATTTCTCCATCCACATATTATATGCACAAGACTATGATCATACATGACATAATATTATAAGGATCACTATATATCAACTTAGGCATGCTAATGAAAAACATTGTAAAGGCTTAGGTTCACTAAGCCAATTCAATTTTGGGCTTCATTTCAGTCTTTACCAATGAAAAGGCATCATGATTTTTTCATATCTTTTATTAGTCTGTGTAAGACTATAAACATGAACAACAAACAATATACAGAAATAATGAACATCATGAACTATGTCAACAAGCAACATCATCCATCCACCAATTAGTCAAGCATAATGTAAACATGTAGCAGCTAACCACAAACATTCACCTATTTATCACATTGTGTAATATTCTAAACATGTTATTACACCATAAACCAAGAAGCAAAACATCATAAAATATACCATTCACCATTTAATACACATAACCATAAACATCAACAATGGCATGTATCCATCCATAACATATCCTATCTAACCATGCATAGAATTAAAACATCATAATTCAAATTTCTACCTATCACATGCCTAAGCTACTAAGTCAAATAGCCATAAACCATGAGCATCCATAACCATAAATCACAAACATGTGCATCACATAAAACATCAAATATCAAGTACATTGAATAGTAAAAAAATAATACATGTTACAATGTATCAATATCATCTCTCTCTCAAAATATACATCTTGCTACATCTGCACATAGACTAGAATCAAAAATCATATACATAGCATATATCAATTAGGCCCCTAAGACACTCAGAACACATACATCACTACCACTAGCCCCATGTGTACCTATACCTGATGGTGGTCCCCCTGGGACCCCTGTATGACCAACTATAGTTTTCCACTACCCAGAGGTAGCTAGCATGGCTTGACCCCCCAAACTAGCTTTGTACTATGTAAATCTCATGGCATGGGGAAATTGATCTAGCACCATCACCCCATCATATCTGAGCTCCTATTTAGTAGATAGATACCATGCTAATGGCATATAATTTAGTGTCCCTCCTACTATTGTACTTGCCACACTCACACCAATATACCCCTATAATGTGCAAATCTAGCCCTACAAACTAGCTACCTACCCTTGAAAAATGATAACCTAGGCCCATGTTTGGTCCTTTTACATCATCATAACCCCACCTATCCTTGTAGTGTCATAATCTATCCCTGTAGTGATTCTACTTGCCCCTATAAACCAACTATCTGAGCCTGGGCTACTATTAGGGATGCTACTACCTACAGGTCACCCTGCAACTATGCTACCCTTGGATTGACATTCATGGGCTAGTGGCCTCCATCACCCCATTAAAAATATAGTGTAATGTACCTCCCTTGGTACCAAGCCACATAGCCATTAGTGTTGCCTACATCATCAATTTGGTCCCCCACTGGTAGCTCCCCAAAATCACATGCTATATCTATTGGCTAAGGCTCAAGAAGTAAAAACTTGACCTCCTCTCTCCTATATCTAGGCATGTCAAGTGGAATCCTCTATACCAAGCCAAATTATCTCTATACTTAATCAAACAAGATCATATATGTCTCTATTTCTCTCCTCTCAGACACCCACCTCCATCTCTACAACCTTATTGTGTGGTACATAGATCCTTTCCAATGTGGCCACCCAACATATGGTCACCATGTAATATCCCCTAGCACTAGAGCCTTCAATCTATCATGGAACCACTCAATATATTTGTCCCCACCAATTTATCCTATGTAATCCATCACTCTTTTCTAATGCATGAAGCTAACAACATAGTTAGTCAGTGTATGTGTATCATCTGACAGCCCTAAGTGTCTCAATACCCAAATCTTCTCAAAGGCCTAACAGTGTAAAACAAGCCCCATGCTCAATCCATAAGATTTACGCACTCTAAAAACTCATAGCTCCCTATAAATATGTATAAGTAACACCTGTGCCCACCCAAACATGGTCCTCCCTAGAAGCATCTCTGTTAAAACTCCAAGAAATAAATAGGGGAAGTGGCCACCAACTAAATCTGGTAGCATAAAAATCATCATCATCATTATAGATAAACACCTATCTCTAGGTGCCCTCTGATAGAAGGGGCCATAACCAAACCCACGAGTATGAAACTTTGCATCTATATAATCATAACCATATATGAGTTTCTTATGGTAATCTCTCCTTACTTTATATATGATATATCAGATCCCCTTAGATAGGAAATTTGGTAATCCTAGAAACATCTTCCAATAAAATAGTAATCTCTCTTATTGCTATCCAAAATGTGTTTGTCATAGGATCCCATATCTTGTTGAGTATAATAAGAATGCCAAGGTCATAGGTAACTTACTAATAATGGTGCATCATGCCTAATATGATGGCCTCCATGTGTCACCACTCATCATCCATCATCACATCTTGTACCTCAATGAAGATCCTAGGGACTTAGTCCCTTAACTAGATCTGGTCTCATGCCTATAAAATAACCATGTGAGTAAGCACACTTGGTTTTCCTAATCAAGATCATAATCAAAATACACCCAAAATTTTCAAACTATTTTAAACTAACCTATCACACCCACCACCCTACATTTAAATGATTCAAGCAACAATCCATCATTACCTACAAAACTCAGACAAATCTACCCAACAACTAATTCATAACCTTCAAATTCCCTATTTAACCTATAAACCAACCAAACCCACACCTAACCCTCTTCAATAAACCACATAATATAGCCTAGCTACTTGACACCTTTTCCCAAATCATCCCCACCCATCATTCACACAACAGACCCAACTCCCTTCAACAATTTAACATCCACACCATCTATCAAACAAGACTTTTTAAATAACTTTTTTTCTTTTTCAATAATATCTATACCTTGAAAAAAACACATCTAGGTTTAACCCTCTTCCATTAAGAGGTTGACCATTGATGGTTGGACCAACCATTAGTGGTCCCCTAGAAATCCTTTATTCTTTAGCTCAACCATCGACAGTCAGTCAATTATCAATGATTAGACTCAAACCATTGAAGGTCACTAAGTGTGGTCATCAATGGTCAATCCCTAAACCCTACCCTCCCCAAAACCTAGCAAACCCATGTTAATCCTACCATAAACACACCAAATCCTTCTACCTTACCCTTACCCAGTCCATACAACTATTTAATTAACCAAAATAAGCAACACATATACCAATTTAGTCAAAACCTAAATGTAGGGCATTCCCCCCAAACACAAATAAACTAGTTTTTAACATAGTTACACTATCACACCCATTCATTTCCATTTAACATAAATTATCATCAATTTTAAAACACCTCTTACCTCATTTCATGAGTGATGTCATGGTTGAAGCTCAGGTCCCTCTGCCTAGCCATGCCCTCCTCCACCATTCATCTTAAACAATGTAAGTACAAATCACAAGTCTCCACCTCGTGGCTACCTCGATCAACTTCCAATCCAAAAGCACCATAATAATGGCTAAAAATATTAGTAAAGTGAAAATCATGGAGTGAAAGTGACAAATACATTTCACTTTCACTTTTTATCTTTTTTTGGCCTTTTAGGGTTACCCCTTGACTGCCAATGGTTAGGGTGACCATCAATGGTTAACCCTTTTAGCCCCTAATAATTGACGGTCGAGGGCCCATATTTTTTTCTTTTTTTCACATTTTCCAACACTAACTAACCATAAACTTCTCTTTATAAGATAAAAAATATGACCCTTACCCTCTGACAAATCAAACCTTTCCTGACAAACCCCATTTGACCACATCCACCTTGATGTTGGCCATTATCCTCAGACATTTTTAGCACTTAGTCATATATTATGCACAATCTCAGTGACCTATTCACCTAAGAATGAACCTTAACACTACCCTTTGAACAAGAACTACATTCAGTCTGAAGTTGTTGTAGGATGTTGAATCCTCTTCACTATGAAAGTAATGTATACTTACCAAGGGCATGTGGAGTTAGCTCAGTCATACCCCAACCCACCCATTTTCCCATGTCCACCCCAATGATGAACCTATTTCCTAAACTATGAGCATGTATTTTGATGACTTTGCCTAGGTCATTTGGACCACATTGATTGACCTTGTTAGGTTATCTATTTGTATTTTTACACCACCTAGTACAATAACTAAATCATTTATGTTTTTATAGGAGTACTTCCTACCTTAGATACCCATCACATATTGACCCATTTTGTGTTTTCATGGGAGCATTTCCTACCTTAGATACCCAACAAAATACTAAATCTACCTTGGAGACTAATAGGTGTATCCAACTATCATGCATATAGTAGTCATGCAATACATTGGTAAATTATATTCTTCACACTAAGCTTAATTATACTAACATTGGTAATATATCTTTGTACAATATTATCTGTCACACCTTTTATCACATTTTGTGTACACATTTGTATCTCACATGCTCAACTTGAGTCACCACCTCTTGACTCCACATTTACCCTTTATCAAACCCATACCCACTTTAGCTACATATCACAAACTCCCAATTTGAAGTAGAATACCTCTTCCCACTCTTAGGACAACCAGACCCTTAACCTATACTCTATTTTTGTTTTTCTACTCATTTACAAGCGTAGCACAACAAAAAGGGGAAAAATATAGGCATCAAATTTTTGTGCATGCATTTCTAAGTGTCATGACCCATAACAAACCCCTTGGACCTATTTTCCTTACCTAGGCCTATTTTCATCTTTTTAGCTTTAATAGTCTTAAACATGGCCTTTGAGGCTATTTTGATGTTTAGCCTTGACCATCTATAGTCAAGCTAACCATTGATGATTAGGGTCAACCACCTAACCTTCTACATGAAAACACCATGTGAACTTCTAGATAATTTTTATAAATATAAGTCATCCACATCTCCTTCTGATGTATTACATAGACAAATTATATTTAGAAACCCATGTTACACTCCCTCTTGAACCTTTGGCCCTTGCCTATAAGAAGGAGAGCACTGTAAGAGCAAAAGCATCTATAATTATTATCAGGAGCTTAGGTACTCAGAGTTTTCTTTTGTAGGTCAACCATCATCATTCATGTTATCAAGTCATTTCATTAAGATCTAAATTTTTTTCACCTCTCAATGAAGCTTCTAAGCACCATTACTTTATCAAAATTAGGGCAGATCTTGCCTACAGGCCAACTATGCCAACTACTCATCCAACCCACTTTTGGTAAGACAATATTTTGTTTGTTATTATTCATGTGATTTATTTCTATTTTTCAATCAATTTAGCATTTTCCCAAGCCATAGAATTCATCTATGAATCTCATCAACCTATTATTGATCAAACCCAATTTTGGACATAGTCAACTATTGATGGTCAGCCTAATCATCGATGGTTAATCCTAACCACCGATGGTCAACC
>JARHVA010003348.1:205000-337500 GCA_037957365.1 Torreya grandis | reverse complement strand
AAATAATCAAATTTTTTCTTCCCTTCTAATTTTTGGTGAATAAAATGTATGTTCTATGACTCCCATCATCCTTCCTCAAGAAAAAATTAAAGTGCATATGAGAATAATAAGGAAATTGGTAAAAAAAATGTATTTTTTTGGGACACAAGTAATGTACCAAGTATATTTCATGTATCATTTTCAAAGATCAAGTCATGTAAGTAAAAGAAAATCAAAACTAGCATTGCATCTTTTCTCCCTCCTTAAAAAGGTAAAACCAAAAGTGAAAATTGTATTCTCCCCTCTCATGATATTGTGAGTAAAATATAAAATGTTTCTTTTCTTCTTTCCTTTTCATTTTCTATTACAAAATTATAAATACTTACAATTGAAGTTTTTTCTTCTACTCATGTTGAATGTCTTGAGATTTTAAATACCATAGCACCTTGTAATGACAATAGTACAAAACTTCCTACTATCCAACATGATATCTCACCTCTTTAACCATGGATACCCATTTACAAAATGTTTTAAAACCATGTGATCATCCTCCCTTTGATTATGGATAAGATTTAATTATTCCTATGTTCCTTGTGCATGGTAATTCACAGTTGCTAGCAAAACTATCAGCCTCTTTTCATGATATGTTATCTATTATTTCTACCATGGGAGATTTGCAACAATAAGTCAGAACTCTTATTCTAAAAATTTCTTCTCATGAGGCTATTATTGAGGAGAATTTATTAGAAGAGCAACCTATTATTATGGATGTATTTTATCTCCTTATCCTTTAAACTTTATTATGCCTAAGTTATTCTCATTTGATGGTCAAGAGGATTGTGTTATTCATTTACAATAATGTATACACTCTTTTGAACATTGGGCCCAAAATGGAAGTTTTTTCTTAAAGGTTTTTCATCATAACTCCTTATTGGTTTTATAATCTTCCAAATAACTCCTTATAAACTTTCAAAAAACATGAAGATGTATTTTTATTTCATTATCATCATTAAACCTTGTCTAAGTTACCATTAGAAAATTTTAAAGTATTGACACAAATATAAAATGAGCCTATACAAGACTATGTTATTCAATTTAAGTATGATTTATATTCCTTAAATTATACACCATCAGATTTAGAAGTACAATTTATATTTAGAAGAAGTATTCTCTATCCACTCAAAGAAATATAATCGCATAAGCCTTTTGAGTCATTCAATACCTTATATTGGGATGTTCACAAGCATGCATGTGCTCTAATTAATACTCAAACCAAGTTGCACATCTCTTTACTAAAGATAACCCATGATAAGAAACATGTTTCCAAGGAAAATAAACAACTTACAAAATTTTATGAAAAAATTCAAACATTTTATGTAGAACCAACATCATGTGTCAAAGAATAATTGATAACTAAACAAAGGAAATGAACATGATTATAGAGTATCTCCCATAGTTATACCATATACCTATTCAAAATGATAAGCTCTTTAGTTTTACTTGTACTATGATAGATCACATGATATATTGTGCATATTATTGGATAAACAAATGGTAAAACTTCCTCCTAATTCACATTATCCACTAGATTAATTTGAAAATCTAAAATGACAACACTTTTTCACTTATTATGGTATTAATTGATATAGAGATATTGAGTATTTTTCTCTTGAGAAAAATATTATATAGTTAGTAGATCATGGAATTATTTTATATCAAAAAGACATATCTAGACATATTTCACATACTTCTCTTATAGGCTCATTTAAGAGGGTTGAGTCATCCCATGCTTATCCTCTTGAGGAACACATGGTCCATCGACCTTCATAGAAGATGACCACTAATATAAGTTATCTTAATGTAATCTCTACCAGGATTAATCACTTTCATAGTGATCTTATTAAGGAATAATTGGTTGATTAGGTCCTAAATATAGGGACATATGGAGGGGATATACATACACAACATGTTAAGGTACCAAAACTGGTATCTACAAATTAATAGGTCACTTCTATAGATAAAAAATAATTGTCAACATAAACAAAATAAGTGATTCCACTACCCCATGATCATTAGAATTAGACATTATTATTTCCTTCTAGGTTCCAATGGATATGTTGATTATTCAATTATCACGGTAATGCAAACATCTCATTAAATTGAAATATTAATTATACAATTTACAAATATGTAATCATACATTATGTAAATAAACATATAAATCAAATATAAAAGACTCGATGCTACACGTTTACCTAACATAAAATAAACCATGTGAAGAATGTCATAATATCAATCACTCTCTCTCTCTCTCACACACACACACACACACATCAAGTGATACAAAATTTATAAAAATGAAAACATGAATTATATGTTTAGGTCATATCTCAAGGTGTGTACTCCTCATTACTATCTATATCTATGATCATCATACCTATAAACATTGAGGAACCCAGATCTAAATGGGGCCTACGTGCATTGGATAACTCATGCATTCTCTCATTAAACTCTCCTAAATTCCTCACCTTATACTCATTATCATGCCATAAAGTGTCATATCAATCAATCATAACCTATAGTATGTTTGTAGCACTATATTGGGAGATGTCCCATATATATAGCTCAACATGTAGTTACTCACACTTAGTTGGCATTTTAAGATGGAAATTTTGAGCAAAAATATTTGGATGTACAAATTAGCCAAAATCTACTCAAAACATCAATCTACCATTAAAATATAGATCCATTATATCAAAATGGAATAATATGAATCATTTAAAGTATCATTCTAACCCAAAGATAAGTTATCAAAATTAATAACAAAATACTTAGGATTATCGATGGAGATTATTTAACAAAGACTCAAATTTTCATCATGATTTTAGATTTAAGACTTGATTCAAAATATTATTTTGATATATTAGACATGGATTATTTAGTTAGATTGTAGTTAGTTTAGCTATGGAGGGGTGATGGTGTTTAAATAGAAATAATAATGGAAGATAAATGGTTATTATTCAAATTTGGGTGAAGAGTATCAATGGTGGAGGATTATCGAAGGAATTAAACATTCTTTATAAGCCTTTATAATAGATGCTTCTAGAGAGGAGGGGATAATATGGAGAAGATTTTATAATTGGAGAATTCTAGAATCCATTAGTAGGGGTTAATGATGATTAATGAGAGATTTGATAGGTGATTATAGGGTTATAGAGAATCTATGGGGTAAGGTTGTAAGAAAGCTTAAGAGCAGGTAGGTAGGTTGGTCATGGGAATTTTAAATTTCCAAATAATGTACAAGTGGGATTAGTTAGTAGATAATGAGGATTGGGTATTTTTTTATTATTGGGTGAGGGGTAAGGTTATTAGATGAATAAGAATGAAGGTGGATGTTATATAAATGATTATGAGGGTTGGTAAGGATGATTTACATAAAATTAGATGAGGTTACTAATTATTGGATGAAACTAGTGATGTTAGTGTCAACTAATAACAATATTAGTAATGATAAATGAAGTAAGTGAAATTAGGTGAATACATTTTACCCTTCCTTGAAATGGAATTGTGAGTGAAAAATTTTATGGAGTAATTTTCTATCAAATAAAAATCATTTCATGGATGAGGATTAGTAAATGATATTAGTGGGTATGATGGAGATTTTGAGTAAAAAGGATTTGGATGTGTAAATCTACTAAAATATACTCAAAAAATTAATCTAACATTAAAATATAGAGCCATTATATCAAAATAAAATATAATGAATCATTAAAAGAAGAATTCTAACATAAAGATAAGTGTTCTAAATCAAGATTCAACAAAAACAAAAGAATAAAGATTATAGATGGGAGACTGCTCACAAAAGACTCATCATTTCAGCATGATTTTTTCTTGAAGACTTGATTAAAAATATTATTTTGATAAATTGGACATGGTTTCGTTAGTTATATTTTAGTTAGTCTCACCTTGGATGGGTGATGGTGTTTAAATACAAACAAGGATGGTATATCATTAGGCATTATTAAAATTTAGGTGAGGATTAATGGTGGAGGATTACAGAAGGAATTAAAAATTACTTGGAAGCATCTAAAATAAAGTCTTCTAGAGAGGAGTGGATAATACAGAGAGGATTCTATAATTGGATAGTTCTAAAATTCATTAGGAGGGGTTAATGATGATTAATGAGTGATTTGATAGGTGATTAGGGGGTTGTTGAGAATCTAGGGGCTTAGGATTGTAAAAATGCCTATGGATAGGTAGGTAGGTGGATTAGGGGAATTTTAAATTCCCAAATAATGAACAAGTGAGATTAGTTAGTATATAATGAGGATTAGTTAAATTAATTAATTTTTGGGGGAGGAATAAGGTTATTGGATGAATAAGAATGAAGGGGGATGTTAGATAAATGACTAGGAGGGTTAGTAAGGATTATTTAGACAAAATTAGACAAGTTTAGTGATCATTAGATGAATTAATGATGTTAGTGTTGACTAATAATAATATTAGTGATGATAAATGAAGTGAGAGAATTTAGGTGCATATAACCATATTATGATATGTTGTCACAAACCTAACTACAAGATCAATTAAAGGTACATGGGTACTTGAAATATAAAATACCCTCTTAATGAAGCCATCCTTGAATATATCCATGGGTACAATATGTGTAAGGGCCTATATCACATAATATACCATCATCACCCACTCATGATTTCCTCTAGACATAAGATATATAATACTAATTAGATAAATATATAGAGTTGAATAGTTTATCTAATATCATGCCTAAATTAAATGCCAAATGTAAAAACTACATGGTACTCAAATGTGGCTCTGAAAGTCACCTCATCTACTAGTGTTAGACCCACAAGGTCACCATTACATGGATATCCTCCTATCTTTCCTCCTACATCCCCTTGTGTTATATGAATGGCACCTGAGGGGATTGTAATTATAATAAGAAATAATAGTGGCCATTGATATCCTTCCTACCACTACATATAATGATATGTGAATCTCACATCATCCCATCTAACTAGGGGAACCACATGATCTCTATCTTCAAGAAGATGTAGAGATATATTTATAACTACGGGTGTTGTACTATCATGGGGTCTATGCCCACTTTGGGTTATTTGAATCCATGGTTAGGGTGAATATGGAACTCCTTTCTCTATAATAAATGATAAAAAAAACATTTTCATACTGAAATAACTCATGCACACTAATAAATTGATCAAATAAACACTTGTTGACCTAGAACCTCTACAAATCATGTCTATCCTCAGGACATCCAATAAATGTCCTATATATATATGCCATATAATTTAATCCAAGGTTAACTTATCTATAATAATGTGGTATTGCATCATATTGTGTCATCTACCATAAGGAAATACCCACCACTCTACAAATATTTATGGTTGGGCCCACCTAGCTAGGGTTCCACTAATTGGTTGTACCACTACAATCTATTTATATACCCAAATATGTAAAAGAGTCACTACTCCAATCCATAAAATATGGCTCTCCCATAAAAATATATAAATAGAAAAATATAAATGGACTAATATAGTGTGACCCCAAGAATATCCTGTATGATCAACTCAATATGTTGAACTATATGATACATATGATATGAGATACTGATTATGCCATCCTTTACTTCTATGAGTGACACTAGTAAATCATAAATAAAATTCTACAACCATGGAACATCACCCCTAATAATGTTATCTAGCTAAATAATCTTACTTGGATCTTCATCTAGATCCCTCTTTCCATAAAAATATACAAGAAAACTCAATATAAATAGGGGTGCCATCTCTAATAACCTAAACTCTCTCACCACAAATTGGAAGATAGAGAATATGGTACACATCCTCCAATGTGACTATCATATCCCTTATAAGGATCCATAAATAACATGTATCTAGGTTCTACCTCTCAGCTAGGCTTATGAAGAGTTGGATATCATATGGAATATGTCCAAATTGAGCCACATGATTAACCATGTCTGATCTATGATGGCTTAGTCGACCACATCCAAACCAAGCTCTTCCAGAGTAGAAAAATGTCTACCATGCCAAAATGGTCAAATATGTATATCTTTATGTAAATAAAAACACATCAAAGGATACTCATTAACAATCAAATTTTAGTTCAAAAATATAGAGTATATAGTTAAATATTCATAAAATAAAAGGACCGTGTATCAGACACTAGTGTTGATGCAAAATAGTAGTGTTAGAACCTAACATTTATGTAGTATTTTAATGCCAGATGCTTACATCTAAACTCAAAAACTAGCATAAATATATCAATTCAAGTGTCCCAGACATCTAAGTAGTATCTGCAAGTCTAGTAAAAAGCCCAAAAATATTTCTCAAAATGATTTTTTTTCAAAAATTAAAAATTGATGGTAAATTGATAGCTAATTCTACTTACCAGTTCATCAAATTCTAACTATCTAGTGCTATTCAAAGTATGTAAAATCACATTTGTCAAGGTTATCTACTAAATGACATGGTTCTCTTCTACTTAGATCTCTAATTTTTTTAACTTCCAAAGTTGAGGTACCTAATATACATCTTTTACAAAAACTTCAAATACACATATCTTGAGCACCAGTTATCCAATTTAAAATCTTGAGTTATGTTGTACTCTATACAATGAACCCTTCCATATTACACCAAAATTTCAAATTTCCAACCATTACCAAAAATAACTATAATTTTCCTATGTATATATTATGAGTATTAAAAAAATAATGTTAAAAATTACCATGCCAATACTAGAACCTATAACTTTGTCACTACATCAATCAAATTATCATGTTCTCCTTTTGAGAGGATATGAATAGTAGGTACAATATTCCCTCCTAAAAAATGGGGGGAATATTAGTGGAGGAATGTTTACAAACATCTTCTTCATAATAAATTATAACTTACACATTTTCTAGATTTAGGGAGGGCATGCTTTGGAAGCATGTTCTCCACAATTGTTCAATGTTTAACATATCTAGATTTAGTGGAGGAATGTTTTGGGAACATGTCCTCCACATTGGAACTTATATCATATTTTATATTTCTCCATAAATTATTGGGGCATGCTATGATAACATGCTACATAGACTTGTCCAAAATTCAAAATTAATAAAAACAAAAATTTATATTATTCAGATTCACTATTGTGGTATAATTCAATACATTGGTACCATTGTTATACATAGTTTCAAAATGAGACATATCTAAGGTACATATTTTATGCAGTGTGTTCCTAATATTGACAAATATACATCATTTTCAAATTTTAATACTCTTTTATGGACTATTTCCATATCATGGACTTTTACGTATTGATACCTAGGTTAGACTGTTATGGATTAAATTGATCCTTATCCATATACAATAGTTGGATATTTTTTGTTAGATTGGACTAATTAAATAATATGGTCTCACCATGTTTTTGAGTGAGATTGTTAATAGGACTCATTATATACCAAGTTATATATATATATATATATATATATATATATATATATATATATATATATATATATATATATCTGTATATATATATATATATATTTGTATATATATATCTGTATATATATATATATATCTGTATATATATATATATCTGTATATATATATATATATGTATATATATATATATATATATATATATATACAGATATATATATATATATACATATATATATATATATACAGATATATATATATACAGATATATATATATATATATATATATACAGATATATATATATACATATACATATATATACATACAGATATATATGTATACAGATATATATATATATATATAGATATATACAGATATATATATATATATATATATATATATATATATATATATATATATAGATATATACAGATATATATATATATATATATATATATATATATATATATATATATATATATATATATATATATATATATATATATATATATATACAGATATATATATGTGTGTGTGTGTGTGTGTGTGTGTGTGTGTGTGTGTGTGTGTGTGTGTGTGTGTGTGTGTGTGTGTGTGTACACTTGAGTTGTGTTGGTTAGGAAATGATACTCTTGATGACTAAAACACTACTCTTCATATTATAGGTTGGGGGCATGATCACCTCCTAACTCTCTTTATTCTAGTTATAGAACCAACATAGTGCAACCTACTTGACCACTTGTAAGGTCAATTATCTTCTTGGATAGAATATAAGGTTGCAAGCCCCCTATCTACTTATCCAATTTCTAGTGCTCCAAAACCATTACTAGATGACACATGCACATGTGTGTTCTATCCATGCCATTTATTTATGATACTTTTCATTATTACTTACATATATATTATATAAATTGATTATGTTATGGCTCGATCTTAGTTTCAAGTAATGTTCAAATTAAATATTCAAGAAAAGTTCAAGAAAATACAAGGTGTGTTGTCCACACCATGATATGCATTTGTCTTTTCCTTTAAATAGTAATTTCAATTTTTCTGCATTAGTATATTAAAGTGGGGGATCTTAAATTTAGACACCAATATTTGGTATTAGTATAGTTTCATAACATGTTTTTATACCCTCTTTATAGGTATACATCTCTTGATTGAGGATTCTAATAACAACATAGATTCAACAATGGCATACTATTCTAATAACTTATCTATAGTCATTTCCTAGTTAAAATAGCTCAGTTATGCATTCTTAATTATATACCTTTCTTTGAGTCAATTAATTCAATGATGTGTACCAACGATTTAGGGATATTTATGAGTTTTAATCAATTGATACCACCTCATTAATTCATTCTATGTAATATGACACCTCAAAGCTCTTTGTAAACATAACTACCATTCTCAAACTAGCAAACCAAGACTATTAGATACTACACCAAAAATGAACATGAATAAACTTGATATAACATGATATTATAGGGGTTAAGGAGGTTTTAAGATACCCTCCATAATCATAGTCATGCATTCATTAAGCTTGAAAACTTTTCATTTGGAAATAACTTACCCTAATGGGGTTTTGAGTCACCTTTATGCACCCTTAACTTATTTATGAGAATGAGAAGTTGAACCACTTCTAGAGATAGCTTTAGAGAAGTCAAAATAAGAAAAGATATGAAACCTAAATTTTATAAAAATAGAAGATCAATGGATAATATTCTACACACCTAAAATTTGCCACCAATGACTTCATACCAGACTTTAGACCGAATCTTACCAACCTTTGAAAATTAAGCCTAATAATCACTAAAGTCTCAAATTTGGCTTCATAACATACAATTTAGCCTATAGACCTATAAAATGGGGTAAATTCACACATGCATTAAATCAAATATTGTAAAAATGATACAAAGCCTAACGTAGATTAATTAAAATGCTCCACCAAATTAAATGATTAATTGAATTATCTATGTGAAATTAATGAGATTCAAAAAAAAGAAATTCAAAAACAAAAAATATCCTACAAAATCATAATTACCTTTTTGTGAGTTGTCAAACATCCTAAAATATCTCAACATGCATATTCATTGCTAATCATGACCATTTAACACCTTTTAACTCTATTGGGTTTAATTAACTTACTATGGTTATATTTCAACCCATTCTAAGATCTAACTACACTCTAACTCACCTTGGGTTGGGGTTAGTGTCTAAACCTATAAATACAAGCCTAGACCTCTTCAATTAGAGAGTTTGAGCATAGTGAAGTTATAATATAAGATTTGGTTCATGATTCAAATTTATAGTGTTATAATGCCAAAATCACAAGCCAAATAATCAAACTACATCAAGAAATCATAGGCCAACAATGGTGCAAAGTAGAGAAAGATCCACACAACTCCATTTGCCAAATATTTCTTGAGCAAAATCCAAGCAAGACAAATATACACATCATTTGGAGAATTCAAGTAAGGTAAGGAATTTTTAAGTTATTTGTATTTTAGTTGTGCTTTTAATTTGTTGTTTATTCACTAAGATCCTACTATGAAATAGGTAAGTGTTAATCATGTTAATGTGTTTTTATTCAATTTTTCTGACTTGTTCTAACACATGATCTAACCACCCTTCCTAGATTCCTTGATCACAAATGGCATGATCGATGGCACTACTAAGTACCCCATGTACCAAAGACAACAAGATGCAACCATAAATCATCAAATGGATGCTTAAATATATTCAAAATTATAGTTTTATCTTTGTTTTTTACATATTATTTTATTTTTGAATTAACATGGATCTACACAGAGACTAGCATTGGTCACTCATAAATGATGTTGGTTTTGTCAAACCATTATCAATTTTGTCTAACTAAGCTTGGTTCTGTATGATTGACATTAGTTAGATTGTAGGGGGGAAATGACTGACAAAACTTTGATTTTGAATCTTTTTAGCATTCCTTATCATTTTTTATTAGTTTTATTATCATTTAAACTATCTGCATAACCACTATGTTGTATGTTTTGAGAAGTTTTTAGCTAACCATTGACTAACTTGATGTTTTCATCTTGTGTTGGTTTTAATTTTGGTTTCATAGGTGACTACCATCAATCTTAATCAACAAGTATCAATTATTTACAACCATCATTGGTTCTCTGTGAAACCAACTGGCATCAGTTAGGTATGACTGAGATAATTTTTGAAAGTTCATTTGATCATCAATAAATATTCTTCAAATTAGGAGGAGACTATCTAACCATTACAGGGCCAAGGCATGAATTAACCATAAATTTTCAAGTTTTAATGGTTTAACACTTCATTTTTATGTTTAGAAATGAATTAGTCTAAGTCTTGCACATTTGGATTAAGTGCTTAAAAATAACCTAGATGATTTGTGTTGAAGTTGCTTTGTGAAAATATTTGGATGTTTTGCACTTAAGCCAAGGGGATAATTAATTTCACTTAAATGTGTTTAAATCTTTCTCACTTCATATTTTGGTGATTAAAAATAACATAATTCATTTTGTATGCCTTAAATGTTTTTCAAAGTTTTTTGCAAAATTCAACTAATTCTAAGGGTGCATAAAAATTCACAACACATTTCATTTTGGTGATTTAAAATTAACTTTAATCACATAGCTACATGATTTTGAAAACTTTCATTTTATTCCATGTTTATTTGAACTTGTTTGTTTATTTTCATAAAATGAATAGCATGTGTATGCTCTCCCCCATCCCCTATAGGGAACTTGGGTGACTAAAATCACCTTTTAATTACATTTTTGCCTAGTACAAGGCATTGAAATAAATTTTTCTAGGCTCTCCCCAAAACCCACATGGTTTGGGTGATCTAAGAACAACCCTAAAGTCTTTCCACTAAATTTTATTTTCATGTAACTTGGCTTATGAAGGGGATGGCATTACCTCTTCATGAGTTATGTAAGAATGAATTAACTTGGGGCTTCACTCTTGATACTGTTTCAACCATGCACCATAGGGGGGTATATAAAGTATGGTTTTCATACTAAAATATCTAGAGGGTTGATTTGCTAACCTCTCCTTTCATAATGAAGGTCCAAGTCATGTCTATTCAACTAGGGGATTCCATTAAGTATTCCATATATGGAATCACTATGCAAAGTAATAGACCTTTGCATAGTATTTTGATGAGTATGAACTCAATTTATGTGATGCTTATCTTATGTAATCCACACTTGGTATCAATCTAGATAGTTGTAAATTATAATTTTTAGTCAACCCCACTTTTTATACCTTGTTAGGATTTAGGATGATATACTTAGTTGTATTTAATCTTTTTCCTTTTATTGCTAGGTGTTTTATGTTTAAACTTTGTTTATCTTCCCAGATCCAAATGAGCCTTGTGTCCACACTACTTATTTATTTGAGGAGGCATTATGACATCCATTTGATACTGTACTTTTAGCTTTGACTTTTGTGTCAAAAATGTTGAGTGTGTCACTTGATTAAGATGGGTAATGTTATGCTACCCAAATCAATTCAAGTTTTGAGCCTTATAAGTCTTTGTAAAAAAACATTTTTCATAGCTTTTGAGAGTGATAAAATTGGTAAACTACTCAAATTATTTCATATATTTTTTTGGTCTTATGTCCAAGTTTCACATTTGAACCAAATTACATGTGTCTTGTGGGATCTTTATTTTAGTTCCATTACACTATTTAAATTTATCTAGCTTGTTTGGTAAAAAATCCTAAAATTTTCCTAAGTTGAGTTTTTAATTAGCCTTTCCAAAGTTCAAATTTAAACATCTATTGATATATGTTTATGTCTTACTTAATTGGGGTTTGGACATAAATATTTATATTTTGGGCTGCATAATTTAGGTTAATTTGTTACCCAAAATTCAAAAACTATATTGTTTGTGCCTTATTTAGGAGAATTAGTCTACCTCTAAGTGCCTGTTGATTAGTTCCTCATGCCCAAATATTGATGAAGTATTTGGGTTACTGATCATGATTAGTTAAGAGAACTAGCACCTATGATGAAGTATTTTTATACTTGTATATATAATAGTGATGCAAACATGGTGGATAATATGTAAATAATGTCCAATTTAAACCAAAGGGGTGTTAATGCACAAAAAAATAGACAAGAACAAAATCTACGTTTAAATAATACCATGAGTGGTTCTCAAACTCAAGGAGTAGGAAATTATACTTCCTAACCTCAACTAACTACCTCTAATCTGCAACTAGTTACTTCTTCAAGCACACAACATCAAGGATTAAGTAGTCAACCAATGACCAATGCCATACCACAAAAAAATGTGATGAAATTTACTCAACCCCAATAGGTGATAAGTAATATTTCATAATAATAGGCACCATCCAATTTACCCACATAATAAATGAAAAACATATTTCCACCTCAATAGGGGAAACCAATGTTCCACCTCATCAGATAGTGATGAACATACCTCTTCAATCATAGAGTAAGATGTCGATCCAAAACCAAATGATGTCTAACCAACAATGTACTAGTATTGTACTTCTTAATAGGAATTTGCATAACCAAGAGGTTCCAATGTTCCATAAGTACCTATTAGGCAACAATTATCTTTCATGCCAAATTTTCCACAAGTTCAATGAGAGGGTATTGTTTTATAAGTTCCCCTCAATCAATAAGGTATGACTAGTTGGTAACGTCCCTGTTCAATCTTAACATGCATAATATATCCTTATTCCTCCATCCCAACCACAATATTCCCAAAACTAGGCTTATATACCTAATCCCAACTAGAATATCACATCGTATCATGTGTTATTTCAAAAAAATCACCCTAATCCATGTATGAATATTTTTAGACCTTTCTCAAACCAATCTAACACTCCCCAATAAATGACTCTATTATATCCTACTCAATGTGATCTACTTGTGACCACACAACCTCCACCTTATGCTAGTGATTTGATTGGTTTCCTCATACAATAAATATAAAAAATGAAGGATGATATTACCCTTAACCCAGATGGGAAGCATATCAAAAGGTTTAAGTTGGATGATGCATGTTCTTACCCTTTTAACATGAAGTACCTGCATATACCATTTCCTCCAGGTTATGAGCCACCAAAATTTGATAAATACATGGGGAAAGGTGACCCTAAAGTATATTTGACATAATTATTTATTACATGCCAACTAGTGGCCTATAGAGACATATACCTATTCTTATTGTTTCTAAGGAGCCTAGAATGACAAACATTGGAATGGTTTCTAAAGTTGCCAAAGAATTTAGTATCTTATTTTGATGATCTTTTCAACAATTTTGTGCAACACTTCTACAATATTGAGTGTGATATTTCATTGGTAGATTCGATGCAAGAAAAATAAAAGGCTAGTGAAAGCTTCTCAAGTTATCTACAGTGATGGAGATCCCTTGCAAGTTGATTCATCCATAGTCTACTAGATAAGCATCTAGCCATTATATATACTAAGAATCACCAAAGCAAAATATCTTATAATCTAGAGTTGTAATGTACACACAATTTCAATGAGATCATTGATAAAAGTTTGTTGGTCAAAATATCCCTTACTAACAAAGGGATCAAAAAGATAACCTTGTCAAATCAAAACCCAAAGTTAAAACTAGAACAATGGCCAAAATTACAACCAAGTCCAAATACAAGAGTTACAACTAGCCCATGACAATAAATATGACAAAACCCTGTAGTTCAATTGTAATAATAATGTTATGGGAAACAAAGTAATAGAGCCATGACATGTCTAAATGGTGCAAAAACCATTTTTTTAGCCTGTGCCACATTTAAAAATTATTGCTAACCACCAACCTCTTTATAAAATATAGTAAGAATAACAACCTAGACTAGTGAAACAAATGAAATAACCTTTACCTTTGAAAAACCCTCCTCCAAGGATAATTGTTACTACTCTTCATGTCTTTAGTAACTTTGGATAACCCCTTGAATCTATTTTCACAAGATCACCACAGCTAATTTGATTAATTAGCCTATTCCAAAGTGTTATCTTGAGGGCACTCACTATCAAGATTGGTATAGGACAAATGAATTCTATGAGTATCATTAAGTTAATGGCCATAATTTGTATGAGTGTATGCAAATTAAAAATGTAATCAAGAATATGTTATAAAATGGAAAGATCACATTAGATCATAAAGCTTCCACATCCAATCAAAACCTTAGAATTTATTAAAATCCCTATCCCAAACATAACAACCAACAAAAAAAATAATATCAACAACAAAGATAGAACCAATAGAACCAAAAAAATTAGTAGAACCAATAATGTCAAAACAATAGATAGAACCAAGTCCAAAATGATACCAACAACCAACAGACCTACCATGTAATTACAGATGACCACAACATGGTTGTAGGTCATATTGTAGGAGGTTGTGTTAACACCATTTACATCAATCCAAGACCAAGTACCAATCAGAAAAGATCATTGGTAATCATTCCTAATCAACCAACCCATGCTAGTAATCCTTCCTTGACCTTGGACTACATACAAGTGAACCAATAAATATGGATTCTCATATTTTGACCTTATACCAATAACTCATGATTATCCTGTGACCATGCACAAATTTACCATAAATCGAGACATATCCTATCTAGTCCCCCTCCACCATCATTTGTTATAAATAATGTTCTTGTATCTATCCTGATTATGAAATCAAAACTTGATGGTCAAAAATTACCATACTAGGCCCATAGCCATTTTCCACTTCACCCATCATTTAACCACCCATTATTGTTAGTAATAAGACATTTACCATTGTGTAAGACAAGTCATTTGATATTATGGAATAATTTTAAAATATGCCTACACAAATATTCATTTTGTATTTATTACACACATCTACTATCCACAAAAACATCTTGACAAAATTCCCTTGCCAATCCCAAGTTCCTAATGACATATCTCCAAACAAATTTTAAGCTTTAGTTGGACACCTAAATCCATGCCAACAATTAACCTTCAAACAAACTGATATCTCATCCATTGGCCCACTGCATAACAATCCATTATACATCAAATTTTTCATAGTGCATCACAAAATGAAGTGTGTCCTCGTAAACAATGTATTAGGTCTAAATATTGTGTCTCTAAATCTCATCAATCTTCTTGGGTACACGATATTAGATCTCCAAGAAAAAATGATCATAATCAAATCCTATGATATTGAGGAATGGGAATCATGAGGCACCATTATCTTGCTAGTTATTATTGGGACCTTGACCCATGATAGACTATGCCATGAATTAGACCTTGGATACATCAAATTCATGTAACCCCATTGACATTGCACTAGTGTATCATGTTCTCCCATTCAAATGTGGGGTTACTAGTCCAAGAAGTTTGCATCTATATGAGCATTATAAGAATTTAAAGACCAAGTTCAAAAACTATAACTATAACTACCATTTTTGGCATGAATCCAACTACCAAGAAGGACAAGGGGAAATAAATACTTATTTATTCACTAGAGGCCAATTGCATTGACATGGATACCCTTGATTCAATTTCCCACATGCCACCTCTTGAAATGTTTAATCATTACACCATCTTAGGTAATACCCTAGGAGAATGCTTGACCCACGATACATTCCACATAACCAAGCTTCTACAAAACCCAAAGTCCTTTGGAAGACCAAAAGTCAAATCACCTTGTATGGAATGATATAGAAAGGGAAAATCCAAACTACATATTCTAACACTTTTCACTTTTATATCGACCTCTAGCCAAGAGCAAGACCCTATTACAGATGATGAATCATGGTTATATAATGAAAAATTGGTTAATTGTTACAAAATTTCCAAATATCCTATTCCTAATCAGATCATGGAGAACCAAGACTATGAAGGAGGAGGCTTTGGGCCAAATCAATAAGGAACACTTGAGATAATTTCTATGACTTAGTACAAAGGAACATATGAACTTGGATTTATACCACTTAGGGGTGACCCCACATATCTTATTTTAGTTCCATCATCAATGACTAGTGACAACAATGCCGACAATGAAGCAAAGTCTGATCATAGCCATTTAGATGACCTATCCCATACCATTTTTTTAAATTCTAATGTCATTTATATATTTTGACCAATTATTTGCCATAATCCACTTTTATTATATTATCCGTAACTGATATATTATGGCCAACAAGAATCAAATGTGATAGTTGATGATTTTTAGAATGTTTAGGCCTTTTATAATTTTCTAGGCCTTAGGGGAAATGTTTTATTTGGAGACCATGAACAGGGGTACTCAATAAAACTAGATCTTGAATCCTATTTTGGAGAGTGGGTGAACACCCTTATCCAAAAATAATTAAATAAAACATTGAGGTCCCAAAGTGAAAACTCGTATGAGGCACTTTTGTACTAGGGAAATAGTAAAGATAAAGGCTAGTCTAGTGGTGAAAACCTATTTGAGGAGCCATTAGAGGATGGTATTTAACCTTCCTCAAACATAGACCAGGAGACCACCAATGATGAACTTGTATATGGGTCCAATTTTAGTCTTAAAGACAAGTAAGTTTTTGATCACATCATTTAGGAGTTTCCAATAATCTTTGTCACATAGCCATCCCTACCATTGGGGGATTATGTTTCATCATACGTAGGAAAACTTGAATATCTAATCCTAACAGAGGAATCGACTATTATAGGCTAGTTCAAATCTTTGCCCACTATTGTTGAATATGGTTTGACCCTTCTAATGGAGAATACTATAAAGGTAAACATAAGGAATCTAGATGATTCAAAGTGGATCAAATTATGTGAGCCCCTCACCAAGGATGAATGTGAAATCCTTATAGTCCTTTTTAGGGAATTTGTAGATATATTTGCTTGGGCCTACTCTAACATGTTGGGTTTGGACCCTGCCTTGGTTTTTCACCACTTTATGGTACATCTTGATCCCAAACATATAAAACAAAAATTATGTAAGATGCATCCTCGCATTATTATATTAGTTAAAAAGAGATTGAAAAACTCTTGGAAGCGAGATGTATTAGGCCAATCAACTATTCTAAATAGATCTCCAATGTTGTACTAGTTAGCAAGAAGCTAGAAAAAATTAGGATCTATAATAATTTTAGAGACATAAAAAAATATGTCCCAAAGGGAGACTTTCCTCTACCCAATATTGACATGATTTTGACTCCATAATGGGTTATCAAATGATTTCATTGATGGATGGATTTTTAGGGTGTAACCAAATCTGAATTACACTAGAATACCAACATAAAATAATTTTCACCACTCCATGGGGAACATTTTATTATTAGGTTATACTATCTGGTATCAAAAATGGAAGGGCCACCTATCAAATATCTATAAACATCACATTTCATGATATGATGCATGATATTATTGAAGACTATGTCGATGAGATACTAAGTTAATCAAAGACTAGGGCTACTCATCTAGTAGCACTAAGAAGGATATTTGAGTGACTACATGAGTATAAAGTTTGGCTCAACCCTAAGAAATGTGTTTTTGGAGTTACTTTAGGTAAATTTCTTGGATTCATTATGTCTCACTGAGGCATTGAGGTCAATCTAACCAAAGTACAAACCATAATGAATATGTCACCACTGAATAATTTAAAGCAACTCTGTAGTTTGCAAGGAAAAATTCAATATATTAGATGATTCATTTCTCAATTGGCTGACAAGTGCCACCCATTCACACATCTACTGAAGAAAGGGGTAGAATTTCATTGGGACAATGAATACCAAAAATCCTTGTAGCATTTGAAGGACTATCTAGAGAATCTACATATTTTATTGCCTCTAATATTGGGAAAGCCATTCCTTCTCTACCTATTAGCTACAGATAAAGTCTTGGGTGCACTTCTATCTCAACATGATAATAATGGAAAATAGTATACCATGAAATATTTAAACCATATACTGGTTGTGTATGATCATAATTATATGTCCATTGAAAAACCTTGTTTAGCTATGGTCTTCATAGTTTAGGAATTATACCATTACAAGTTAAACAATAAGACCATGGTCATTTCAAAATTAGATCTACTCAAGTATCTACTATTGAAAACAACTTTAAAAGGATGCATGGCCAAATCTATCATGTTTCTTAATGAATCTGAGATAGAATATGTCAATCAAAAATCCATAAAGGGGCAAGTTCTTGTAGATTAGCTTGTTGAAGCACCCCTTAAAGATATAGAGCCACTAACATCCTAAATCTTAGATGAATCCATTAAGACAATCATTGAAACACCTCTTGAGGAGAAAAACTATAATATATATTTTAATAGATCATTCAAAACACATGGACTGGGGATAGGCTTTTTGTTTATCACTCTACAAGGGGTTGTAATCCCTAAGTCATTCAGAGTCAAATTTCCTTGTACCAACAACATGGCTGAGTATGGAAAACTTGTTGAAAGGATTCAAAAATTGGTACAATGGAATATATATCATCTAAAGTTTTATGGTGATTCTTAGTTAATCATTAATTAGGTTATAGAGCATTTTTAGACCAAAGATGACAAGTCGGTACCATACAAGGCCATGGTCAACACTCTTAAATAGTAGATTGTTGATAGCTATTTTTAACATATACCAAGATATAAAAAAATGATAATAGATGTAATGGATACCACTTTATATTTGATTTATCATACAAATACATCTAAGGAATATTAGTTTCTCATTGAAAATCTGCTAGCACCAACTCATGAACCATCAACTATCGCAATCATCTATAATATTATTTGTCCCAACTCTACTTGGTACTTAGAACTATACACCTACCTCCATAATAAAATTATGACACAAAACCTATCCCGTAAATAATCCAAGGCCTTTATTCACCATGCCACACATTATACCTTACTTAAACCAACATTATGCCATTATAGTTTTGATGGAACTTTGATTCATTATTTATCTTTCGTAGAATATGCATTAGCATTACATGAAGTTCATGAAGGAGTATGTGGATCTAAAACTAGTGGGGAAATCCTAACCAAAAATATCTTATGTATTGGGTACTATTTGTCAATGATAGATGTAGATGTAACTGCATATGTCAAAAAAATGTGATAAATGTTAATGGCATGCCAATCTAATTTAATCCCTAGCCAAGAATCTGAAACCAATTTTTTATACCATGTCCATTTTCTATATTGGGCCTTGATCTCATTGGGAAGATAAAACCCACCTCATTTTATGGCCATAAACATATCCTTACAAATAATATTTCACGAAGTGGGCTGAGATATAACCCTCACGTGACTAGAAAACAAATTTCCAAATTCATCTTTAACCATTTAATTTGATACTATGGTATCCCATCTAAAAATATATCTGATAATGGAGAATCATTTAAGAATAAGTATGTTGAATTGCTATGTGCTAAGTATAAGATTTTTTTTCTTCATGGAATATTACCCACAAGGTAATGGATAGATAGAAGCATCTAACAAAACCATTATCAACATCCTTATAAATATTATCAATGATGTTGGTCATGATTGAAACATTCAAATATTTTATGCCCTCTAGGCATACCATACCAATCATTACACTCATGTAGGAGCTGCTCCATAATCACTTCTTTATGGCATTGAGGCCATTCTTCTCATTGAGGTCAAGTTAACTTCATTATGAATCTCTTTGAAACATGTCCTAGAATATAAAGACTATTGAGTAGATCATTTGTAAGAGTTAAAATTACTTGATGAGAAAATTTTGGATGCAATCAATAACCTTTAAGAATATAAGAACTAACTCCATGGCTATTAAAATCGGTGTATGAAACATAGATAATTTGAACTTGGTGATCTTGTTCTTAAAGAAAACTAAAACAATATCATGGCTGAGAAGAAGCATAAAGGCAAGTTTAAACCCAATTAGGTAGGTCCTTTCATCATTATTGTAAACTATGGAACTAGGGCATATAGGCTCACTACACCATATGGGGATGAACTTCATGAGCATAAGAACATTATACACCTCAAGCATTATTTTATTTGAGTGACCTAGTGTATTGTATATGAGGACAATTTCAAGTTGTACCACAATATCAAATTTTTTCTTTGTACCATAACATTCTACCATATTATCACTTTTTCATTCTACCATTCCACTCTACCATACCTTTTTCATCGACCAATTTTTTTAGACCTCCCTACCTAGCCTATTTGACCATGGTTTTGTTCTATTGGTCACAAGGTTTCTTTCAACATGAAGATTTAGATCAGTTTCAGTAGTTATTTCAAGTATTCTAGATAGAGGCCATATTTTGTACTAGAATGACAATGGTTTGGTAGTTACATCCTTCATTTCTTATTTTGGTCTCTATCCCAAGTGTGATTTATTATAACCACCTTTGGGAAAATTAGTGTCCCACCATTTTGCTACTAATTATAACCACCAATGGGAAAATAAGTATCATTAACTTATGCCATTATTTCCTAATTATAACCACATATGGGAAAACTAGAGGCAACACTTTTTTTATCATGCATTGACATACCACCTTGCCATGCCTATGTCATACTATGTCATTATGCCAAGTTTGCCTATTTTATTTGAATTGACTGCTACACTAGTTAGATTTCTCTTCTATAAGGCAAAACTATAGTGAGTTGAGGTCCCATCCTAAGACTATGTAAGTAGTTCTTGATTTATGTTGAGGTTAGATTAGTCACCCATTTACCATGCTCATACCATTTTGAGAGTAATTTACGTTTAAACGCTCTCATTATTTTATGAGATTAGACCATTTAGTATTTCATCATTATTAATTGAGTTGAGAAGCTCTATAAATTCTAGAAATATTTGTAAAATCAATTTAAAAAATACAAAATAATGCCCATTGACCACTTCTTTTCCCTAAGGATTTTGGGAACCTTCACAATGTCACAAGAAACCACTTGTCATTGAGTTTACCCATACTTTTTGGTGCTCTTGTCCCACACACTTACCTTTTTTCAATATCATTCCCATATTATTATATAGCATCCATCATATTTTCTTATACTCATCATTTTCTTATACCCTATTTTATGGGATAACTATATTTGTTCTGATGTTTTTGTTGGATATCACGTCCATGGAACTATGTAGGCAATGTTTACTTTCTTAGTGTATATAGAGATAGCTCAACCACCCCATTTTATTCTATTCCCCCAATTTATTAATTTTTTTGTTAAGTTATCTTCTATTTTCTAGGGGTAATGTTTATCATCTTATTTGTGTCATTTTATTTGTACTAACATTGTGATTAACCATTGTTTTTTGTTTCATTCTTTTATATATGTTTTGTTTTATTTCTTTATTTGTTTTTGTTTTATTTTGTTTGTTTTTTATTTGCCTATTTGTTTTCTTTCTTATCGTGCCTTGATTTAGTCTATGTGTGCTCATTGGGTAATTCCTTATACATTATTCTTTAATCCATCTATATTCATATGTCAATGTTTTCATCATGGTTTTTATCATTGGTTCATTGTTTTCAATTGATTATTAGATTGGGAGTCAATATTTATGCATATTTTGGACAAGTTATCATGGTATTCTATCATGATGCCTACCATCACATACTATACCAAAAATTATCTTAGAGAGTTTACACAGTAAATGCATCAATGATATCTCCTTGGCACCAACACCATCAACATTTTTGATCTAATCCAAATCATATCCCGAATAGAGTAGTTAAATAAATGAAAGATTTTTTCTCCCTTTCTAGTTTAGATGAGCATCTCCCTACTAACATGTTTCCTAATTCATCTTCTCTATACCCAATTTGTGATTAGTTTTTTCATCATCTTCCATATAATGTTTTCCATAATCATGCTCCAATTATTATAAACACCTTTGGTTAAATCATTGTATACCATCCCACTTGCATTTATAATTATTATAATCACTTTTAGGAAAATCATTGTGTTTCCATCAATTTAAGGGTCAATGATTATAATTAGATTTGGGAAAATCATTCACTTTATTCTTCCCAACTGGAGCATGTTTTTATCCTACCAATGATTATAACTACCTATGGTCAAATCATTATTTTCCCTTTTGCTAATTATAACTGCCTTTGGGCTAATCAATCTCTTATTACCCTAAGCCTTTTTTGATAATTATAACTATGTTTGAGAAATCATCAATTTTTTTATATCATACCTATGTTAATGATTATAACCTTGTTTGGGTAAATCATCATTTTTGTGTACCCTAACTAGGGTATCTCTATATGCCATTGGTTATAAATGCCTATGGGAAAATTAGTCCCTTCCACCCCATTTCATATGTTTGGTCCACTCATTTCATTCTTTTGAGGGACCATTTACCATCCCATTTTCCAACCACTCCCTTGAGGGGGAACCTACATTTCATCCATTACCATTGAAATCATAAGCATACATGACATTTTCAATTCTTTAAGAAGACATTAATTGTGCTTACAGCTTGTAATGCCTTCACAAACAGGGGCAAACTATAGACACCTAAATTGGCCACCAATGGCTTCATACTAGACTTCAAACTTATTCTTACCAACCTTTGTAAATTAAGCCTAATAATCACTAAACATCTTAAATTTGGATTCATAACATACAATTTGGTGTATAGATCTATTAAATGTAGAAAATGCACACATGAATTAGATCAAATCTTGTAAAAATGCTACAAAGCCTAATTAGAATTAATTAAAATTCTAAACCAAATTAAATACCTAATTGAATTATTTATGAGAAATTAATGAAAATATAAAAAAGAAATTCAAAAATAAATAATATCCTTGGAATTCATAATTACCTTTTTGTGAGTTGTCAAATATCCTAAAATATCTCAACATGCATATTCATTGATAATCATGACCATTTGAGACCTTTTAACTCTACTAGTGTTATTTAACTCACTAAGGTTAGGTTTTAACCCATTTTAAGATATAACTACACTCTAAGTCACCTTAGGTTGGGGATAGTCTTTAAACCTATAAATATAAGCCTATACATCTTCATTTACAGAGATTTATCATAGTAAAGTTATAATGTTGGTTTGTTAGAAAGAGTGCATGAAAATAGTGTTATAATTCCAAAATCACAAGCCAAGACATCAAGATTCATCAAGAAAACATAGGCCAATAATGGTTCCAAGGAGATAAGGAGCCACATAACTCCATTTTCCAAACATTTTTTGAATACAAGTTGAGTAAGCCAAATGAACACATCATTTGGTGTATTCATGGAAGGTAAAAAATTTGTATGTTCTTTGAATTTTAGTTTTGCTTATCATTTGGTGTTTGTTCACTAAGATCTCTTATGATATAAGCAGGTAAGTGTTATGCATGTTAGTGTGTTTTTATTCAAATTTTCTTACTTATTCTAACACATGATCTAACCACACTTCTTTGATTCCTTGTTCATAAATATAGGACTCAATGTATGAGAAAGAATGTAATATCTACCATGAACCCCTAAAGGAATATGTGGGGAATATTAGAATAGATACCTTCCCTAAGTTGGAATATATTAGGGACTATTAGTCCCAAGAGACATATCAAAAGTGATGTAGCTCTTAAGGGATTACCAGGATCTATTCCTTAGTAAATTCATAGAGTTTAAGAGTGTGGATCCATCCTTACATGAAATGCACATTGAATTAAATAAGTGTGCATTCCCAATTGAGAAAAGGCCCCATCACAGAACCCAAATATGAAACTTAAAAAGAAAGTAGAGTTAGATTTCATGTAGGAGGATAGTATCATATTCCCTATAGAGAAAGTTGACTAAGTTATCCCCTTGGTCTTCAAACTAAATAACATTGGTGAGATATGAGTTTGTAGTGAATAAAACATCTTGAATGAGGCATGTGTGAATGATCCATTGCCTATCCCATTCATTGATGAAATTTTATAAGTAGTTGTAGGTCATGAAGTGTATTCTTTCACAAATTATTATAGTGGATATCATCAGATCCTAATCATAAAAGAAGATAGATACAAGACAAATTTAGAAACCAAATGGGGTTCTTTTGTATATAAATTAAAGTCATTTAGGTTGAATAATGCACCTATGTTTTTTCTATAACTATAGTCACTAAATTTAAATATTTTTTCCATGAATTTTTTGAGGTATATTTATATGATTAGGTGGAATTTTATTTGTTTATAAATTATTTATCTAAGATAAGAATAATTATGGATAGATGTAGATCACTGAGGATAATGCTAAATTTAAAGAAATGTTTATATTTCACACCCTTTTGGGGGTTTTTTAGGTTATGCAGTTTATAGTAAGGGTATCTTGGTAGATCAAGCCAAGACCATAGTAATTATGAGAATGCCACCACCTATATGTTTGATAGAGGTATGTTATTTTTTAGGACATACAGGATACTATAGGAATTTCATTAAGGGGTATGAAACTGTATCTTCCCATTTATAAAATTTGTTGTGTAAAGGAACACAATTTATATGGATAAAGGATATCCAAGTGACATTTATTGATTTAAAACAAAGACTAGTGATTGTGCCTATTTTTATATTTCTATATTTGTGTAAGTCTTTCCATGTGCATGTTGATGCATCTAAACTCATAATTTTAGTTGTGTCAGCAAAGATAGGATAAGGTATATTGGATCATCCAATCTATTTTGTAATCATAAAATCATTTGTTACAACAAATAATTATACTATAATAGAGTGATAATCCCTAAAACTAATGTTCACACTTCAAACGTTGTATCATTATTTGTTAACCACACCTTTTGAGTTGTTTCTTGATCACCATGCATTGAAATACCTAGTTAACAACCCTTTACTATGAGGACACATCTCATGTTGCCTAATGATATTTAAATAGTTATAGTTTAGAATCAACATCAAAATAAGTAGGGATAATGTAGGTCCATACTATTTGATTTGACTCCAAAATGATGAAGAACTAGAAGAAGTCTAGGATGAGTCTGTAGATGCACATTAATTTTATGTGCTATGATTCCTGAATAATTAGAGGAAATCACATAGTTTATAGAACATGGTGAATTTATAGATCACTATACATAAAAGTATAATAAGTAACTCTTTTCCAAGATCCTTCTATAAATTATTATTGATGGATTCATTTACTATCTATGTAAAGATTAAGTGCTACATAGAGTCACACTAGACCATGAGTGGCCTCAAATACCAGAAGAGGCACATCAGCGGATAGTTGGAGGTCACATCAAAGGAGATTCTACTATGATAATTTTTTAACAAAGTGGTTTGTGGTGGCCATACTTATTTCAAGATGCTCACTGAGTTGCATAATGGTGTGATGTGTGTCAATAGATGAGTAAGTCAAATCAAAGAGAAAAAAATCTTCCACAACTTATGCTCACATAAAAACCTTTCAAATAGTGTGGAATGAATTTTATTGGGCCTATCAATCCTCCTAGTAAACACAACCATGCGAGTACATAATGACTATGATGGACTATTTTACCAAATGGGTAGAAGTTTTTGTGACTACCAACTATGGTGTGAAGGACATCAAAGTTCTTGTAGGAGAAGATCATTACAAAATTTGGTTACCCCATAAAATTGGTAAATTATAGAGGTAAACAACTTATGAATAAAATGATAAATACTCTTATAGATGAATTTTTAATATTGCGCCATAAAATTAAAACTTATCATCCCTAGGTAAATTTCCAAGCTAATGTTGTGAATAAGATAATTTGTAATATGTTCACTAAGGTATATAATGTTTGACGAGATGATTGGGAAGATCAACTTCCTACAACGATATATGAATATATCACACACTAAAAATGTGTGATATGGTTAACCCAATTTAATTTGGTCTATGGTTTAAAAGTGATCATGCCCATGGACTATGTAGTACCTAGTCTATAGATTGCAATCATTATGTGTATGGGTGATGAAGAATACTTGAAAAGTAGGATATTAGATCTAAATCACATGGACATGGATATATTTATGGAATATTCTCTATATCAGGTGCATAAAAATAACCAAAAATTATGGCATGATACTAACCTATGCATGGAAGAGTTTAATGTGGATAATCAAGTGATAATCCATGAAACTAATGTTCACACTTCAAAATTTCTACCATTATCTATTAGCCACACCTTTTGAGTTGTTTCTTGATCACGATGCATTACAATACCTAGTTACCAAAGATTTACTAGGACACATCTCATGTTGCTTAATTCTCTTTAAATAATTATATTTTAGAATCAACATCAAACTACGTAGGGATAATGTAGGTCCAAACTATTTTATTTGACTCAAAATGATGAAGGTCTAGAAGAAGTCTAGGATGAGTCTATAGATGCACATTAATTTTGTGTGCTATGATTCCTGAATAATTAGAGTAAATCACATAGTTTATAGAACATGGTAAATTTATATATCACTATACATAAAAGGATAATAAGTAACTCTTATCCAAGATTCTTTATAAAGTATTTTTGATGGATTCATTTACTATCTATGTAAAAATTAAGTGTTACATAGAGTCACACTAGAGCATGAGTGGCCTCAAATACTATAAGAGGCACATAAGGGGATAGTTGGAGGTCACATCAAAAGAGATTATACTATGATAATTTTTTTACAAAGTGGTTTGTGGTGGCCATACTTATTTCAAGATGCTCACTGAGTTTCACAATGGTGCAATGTGTGTCAATAGATGAGTAAGTCAAATCAAAGAGAAAAAAAACTTCCACAACTTATGCTCACATAAAAACGTTTCAAATAGTTTGGAATGAATTTTATTGGGCCTATCAATCCACATAGTAAACACAACCATGGGAGTACATAATCACTATGATGGACTATTTTACCAAATGGGTAGAATTTTTTGTGACAACCAACTATGGTGTGAAGGACACATCGAAGTTCTTGTAGGAGAAGATCATTACAAAATTTGGTTACCCCATAAAATTTGTATCCATGTCCATATCAAGTGCATAAACATAACCAAATATAAATGACATGGAAATGGATATAATTATTAAATCTTCTCCATATCAGGTGCATAAACATAACAAAAAATTGTGGCATGATACTAACCTGTGCATGAAATAGTTTAATGTGGATCAACTAGTTTTCTTTTATGACAGTCAATTTAGATCCTTCCTAAGTAAGCTCCACATAAAATGGAAATGACCATACATAATATATGAGTTAATTAAGTCAATAATAATGGTGCTAAATCACAATAATTTGTGTCCATAAATGTCAATAGGTGTTAAATCACACCATTTTAGATTAAGATTATTTTTCAATTATGTTATGTGGGTTTGGATTGATTATTTAAATATGTATGTTTAGATCATAAGTGTGCCTATTATTTTTTCAAATTGGAATAAGATATAATATAATATATAGTGATATTAATAGGGGAGTGTATTGACCAAGACAAACATTATGCCAAAGTGGACCGCATGTGTCAAAATTTAATATTGGGAAAGACACAAATGATGAGATCCTAATTAGATAATCGATAATGGTTATTTAGGGTAAATTAATGTCAAATTAAAGGGAAGGGGAAATAATCAAGGAAATAATAATCACATATGGAAGGTAAATGGTAAGTCAGCCAGTCACATCACTTATTCAACTTATCACAAAAAAGGATGATAGATCAATAAAAAGCATGCCAACTCAGCAAAATGTGATCTTACTAATTAAATGATATTAAGAGTGAAATTTTAGAATGGAAATTCAAATTCAAATCATAAATATATGAAATATCATGAAAATATCTATAAATAAATCATTTCGCTAACCACATCACAATATTTCACTCCATCAATCATTAACCATTGAGCCTTTAAAGCATTGAGACTTTGATTTTGAGCCTTCGAGAATTGAGTTATATAGTAACAAGAGCCTATAAAATATTCATAGGGGTTATAAATAAGGGCATAGGTATAGATGATGGTTTAATATGAACATTCTCATTTGTTATTAGTAGAGGTTGTTGGTAAACTCGAGAACATAATAATTATAGGGATAACTTTCACAATAGAGAGAAAATATAAATAGAATCCAATAATTTAGAAAAATATAACATTGGATAAATATGGAAGTTCACTATTGTATGAAAACATATAAATAACACAAAAACATGTGGTATAACCATAATAAATTATATAATTAAGTCAAACAATGTACTAACTGTGCATTAAACATAGATTAAATATTCTTAGTAAAACCATAATAGAACTATTTCATTAATCTCTTTCATACATCAAAATCATATTTCATTACATCTAAACATTATAAAATATACCATTACAAAGAACTATATATTTACATTCCAATATTTTTATATTCCAAAAGGAAAGGATTCATATTCTCTAATCTATTTTGTATGCTTACAAGATCTCATACATACAAAAGACAATACAAAATAAAAAATCATATACTTTGTACATGTGTCTAGAGAATTATACTTTATGATTTTGATGACCTCGATCCATACCTAACATATGTTTCAAACTTATACTTAAGTGTGATACATTCATACACAAACACATGATACATTCATATTTCAATTGTTGAGATTTTACTCTACTTATGTCATATCAACATTAGGGGCATCTACTTATTTGACCTTGATTCACATAGGTTATATGATTCAATGATCACTCTACATTATAATGTTTGAGCTTATATATGTACTTAAACATGCCCTATTATCCATGTTTATATATTACACAGGGTACTTGATGTGCTATATGCTTGACATTTTCTACTAACACACTAGATGCATGGGATATTATGACATGTTTATGCTAGTTGTTTATAATCTAATTTATGCACTTCATTGAGTTTATTTCCTTGATATTGTATCCTTATTATATCAATTGAATATTCTCCTTTACTTGTTTCCCCCATGCCTATGTATGATTTGATATACATTTGCATATGTCATTATTTATTTTATTGAAATTTAAATATGTCATTATTTATTTATAGACATTTGACTAAGTCATGTCCCTTTGATTATGTGACATTTGAAAATTCATCTTCTTTATAGTCTCCTTGGACCATTACCTTTTGAATTTATTTTTATTGATCTTGTGTGTGTCTGACTTTTTAATTGTTGAGATTATACTATTACTATATATATTTCCATGATATTTTTCATGTATCTTACGTCTACATGTGATCACATTGGTCCTATGTACTTAAATGACACATTTACCTAGACATGTTTCTTTTCTATATGTTACCTAGTTACATTCACAAAGCATACAATTGTCTTATCCTTTTGAGGTGAGTTAACTACCAATTCCTATATTTTCCTCACCTCAATTGGGAGGCCCATATTAGTTGGGGCATGTCATGTAGACATGTTCTCCATAGTTGGCACAATTTATAGATTCAGTGGGGGCATGCTTTGGAAGCTTGTTCTCCATACTCATTCACTATATGATACTTATATCAGTTTTTAGATTAGAATAGGGTTATGATTTAGAATCATGTTATCCACACTCATTCAGTACATGGTACTTTTATTATTTCTCAGATTCAGTGGAGACATGATTTGCAAGCATGTTTTCTACACCTATTTAGTATTCCACATCTTTAGTTTATAGTGGTGACATGTTTTGGAAATATGTCTTCCGCATTGGTAATTATATCATTTTTATCCATATATAGTGGAGTAATGCTTCATAAACATGCTATCCAAAATTACACAATTATCCAAATTGGCAAAAACACATAGTTATATGATTCATATTCATAGTTGTGGCATAATTCTATACATCGGTGTACTATTTTTATACACAGTTTTAGCATGAGACATATCTAATGTACATATACTATGAAACATGTGGATAATATTAAAAAATACAAATTAGTCTTAGATTCAACAATTATTAAATATTGTTACCACATCATATAATTTTTCATAGTAATAACCTATATATTTTTATATAATTTTATTGATCCAATCTACTATAGTAGGTGGTTCACCTTTCAATATGATTGAGGTGATAAAATAACTCGATCTTACCAAATTTTTAGGCTGGAATTGAACATCAAGCTTCACCAAGTTATAAATATCATTAGGTTGTATTGTTGAGCTAATGTAAACTATTAGATAACAAGTCACTTTTATTCCAAATTTGGGGGCATGTACCATCCAATATCTCTCTCTATCTCCTTAGCTATATGAAATTTATAGATTTTATCTATATTTATCTTAATCCTAGTTTTAGAGCCTTACAATGATACATCTTTTTAAAAACAACTTGTCAATAGGCAAGGTGGTCACATCGACACACATATGTACTCATAAACCTTTCTCTTTGAACTTCAATTTGTTTCAAGTAATTTCAACCCAGATTATATACACTAATTTTAAACTATAACATTCTTTTAGTTGTATGTCAATCACCAAAAAATTACTCAATTTGGCACACATAAATACAAGGTTTGCATACACACCCAAGTACACATTTATTTAATTTAAACTAATAATTTAATTATTACATTAAATAGGGGGAAAATGTAGATGATATTTTATGAATATATAGTACCTTAGTCTTCTACACTTGGTAAACTCAAACATTGGTTGTTCCTTTTAGTTCTCTACATTTATCACTTATGTAAGTCTTAAATTTGATCTATCTTTATGCCACTTGGCCTATATTTCTTAGTCTATCTGATCTTATATTGATGGTCTAGGTCTTCTATCTTACCTAGAATTTTAAAAATTTACTTATATACTATCTCTAAAAGTTATGAATATGTACCAATTCTCTTTATCCATGAACACTAATGTCTAGGTCAAACAATAGCATCAACATTATTGTCATGTCTCAACACAAATGTCTAGTTCCCTAAAGTCATCAAATTTGAAAATGAAACTTTATCATAATGGTTGGCCTAAGTGATTTAAGGTGATTTTATTACTCAAAATGGATTGATATAAATACAAAATAAACCCTCATTCATTCCTCACCTAGGAAATACTTATGAACATCTAAAAAAAGACAAAAGAGACCAAGGAACTTATCAACAGCACTCTATCAAGAATTCAATTGAAAAAATATTACCTATTTCCATAATATCTATAGGTATAACATATATACATGTCTGAATTGATAAAATATTATCCCAAGAGCCTAATTTTACAAGTTACAAGATAGGTCACTATTGTACTTACTTTACATACATTTTATGATTCAGACACAAGCCAACACATAGGAGATAACTAAATTAGTCTAAGGCCCTCTTTAAAGTATTGTCTATTGAGGTAATGTCCTTTAATAGTGAAGTCATTGTAGTCAACTTGACACTATGTAACCACTAACATGTTGTTCCACAACGTAACATTGACTATGAAAAGCTCTAGTTTTTCCATTTCACAAGAAAAAATTATCCATGACCCAAATTTGGATGCACCAAAGTAAATGTGAATCAAAACCAAGAAGAATCTAAGTGGTCACATCCTGTTTCAGCAGCTATTCCATACATGTCACTAGATTTGAACCTAGACAGTAGCATTAGTACAACCATCTAAGACTGGCATTACTATCTAGAGAGCTTGAAATATCATAAATAAAATTTTATGATTATTCTAGGATCTCCTTCCCACCTAGTTTCAACCTATTCTAGATAATTTCATTAGCATTAGAATAATCTAAGCACTTCATTTCTTATTCATTTATATATCTACCATAGTTCTAATTTCTATATTTAGACTATCTCAGCATAATAAATTGTGTATACTTATATCTATGTTTAACATATAATTAGCCTATTATAAATTTTATTATCATCGTTATGCCATTTGATTTATATATACCTCTTTAATACAATCTATATAACATCAATCTAGACAATGTTTTAGGGTTAAACATATGATTATCATCACTAAGGATAAGTCACCATATGTGTCATTGTCTGTACAGACCCTATAATGCCAAAAAACTTTTAGAAATAGAAAAAATGAATTGTACATGCCTAAAATTACAAATTAAACATGACCTAAGTAATAAAAAGTGTGTTCCTCACATGGGTCAATGGATTATTTTGCTCAGACTCTCATATTCAGGATCAAAATATGACCAACAAACATTTTTCTCCATGTCTACAAAATCAACTCTTAATTAAATAAACATTTTCATGCAATGATAAAAATTGAAGACAAAATCCATTCATAAAATGGAAATATTTTTTAATCAATAGTGTCATACCTACGGGATAACCCAATGTCATCAACATTGAAGATACCTTGGCCCTATAAATTATTTTGTGATACATGTGGCCTATGTTTATGGATAAAATTCAATTCATGATTACTATCAAGTACTAATATATTTAAATGCAGATATGTGAAGAATAAAATGCATTTAATTACCCTTGATTTTATTTAAATATATAACATCCACATCTAGAGGCACATTTTTATTTTCTTAAACACTTAGTATAAACAAGCTACGGTTCTAGTCTTCTATTTTTTTACCTAGCATTTGAAATTATATTTATACATAATTGATCTATGCATAGAAAATAATAATTTCAAAGTTAAATATTATAATTATTTGAATGAATTACCTGAAATAGGATTCCCAACCTCATAAATGAAACAACAGACAAGTATACAAGCCTTGATTAAGCACATTGCAAATGATTTACATAATAATAGAAGCAAAGCATTAGAAATTTATTCTAGCATTACTATAACATAATGAGAACATATATGAAGACATATGTGACCCCCAATAAAAAAACCAAATAAACCATTGGAAAACAACATAAAATGACATATTAAAAACCCTAAAGAAACCATTGCAACAAAAAAAAATTATCTGGAATGCAAAGCTATGTCATAGGAAACCCCTGAATACAGCCCTATACTTGATATCTTTTTTAATTAGAAAATTCCATGGAAAACTACATTATTCAATTAAAAATAATAAAACACATTAATAAACATTGCCTCATCAAATCCACCATTCAATATTGAATACGATCTACACCCTGTGAAGTTATTCCCTAGTGTCCTCACCACACCTATGTTGCCTCCCACCATATTAGGCTTGCAATAAGATTAAAATATTATGACCAATAATATTATAAGAAATAATACTATTTTATACCATCCATTCAATAGTTTGAAAGTTTATCTTGGACAAGAACCACATTTTTAGATTACACTCAAAATAGTGCCATCTGATTGGTCATCGAGACAATGAGTAATTAAACATTAATGAAAAATGATTCATATAATCCCTATGATGGAAACCATAACCAAATATTAAATTTATTTCATATTCAATAATGATAAAACCAGTGTGCTACCAAATGTGATGGCCAAATAAATTCCAATCTGCTAGTGTACTCATGATTGGATCAAATATAATTTTTGGGAGTGATGGTGGATGGTCTTTGATCATCTGCCTTGTAACAGTAATGAGGTCCTGATGTATTTTTTTATAAAATTGTATTATGAGTTTGTGATGAATTTTTTTATAAACTATTTTGATTTTTTAGAGTTCTAAGGTAGATGAAAGTGCTCTATGTATGATAGTCCAGGTGCACGTCATATAGCTAATCATCCTAAGAGATTATGTATTGACAAAATAAATCCTATTAGGACCTTACCCTATATAATTAAGGATACTATATATATTGAAATTTTTATTTAATTTTAAGGTGCTTAATGACACCCTCATTCAAAATTTAATCTAGGTTTCTCATACTCCTGCTAGCGAGGGTTGACATCGAAAGGTTCCATCTAACACTACTACCTAGTGAGCTCACTATTGTAGATCATCTTGTGTTATATGCACTAGACCTAAAGATGAAAGAGGAGGATATAATTCAACCCACTCATGGTGGTATTTATATGGGTCTCGATCATATCTATCTCACTATTTTTGATATCTTACATTTTATCTACACACATTTCTTAGAACTTCCCAGGTATCTTTAATATTTTACTTGAAAAAAATTGTTAGACTTGTTAAATTTTAAATATTTGGATAATTTAAAAGTTAATAATAATATTTCATGTAGAAATCTCAATAATCTATATGATTTTTTATGTTGCATCAGGATTTTGGATGCCACATAAGCATTGTGTTACTGCTACTACACTTGTATATACCTATTTAAAATGTGATTTTTAAGGATTAATTAATGTTATGGTTCATTTTACATGTATGTTTTCATATATATATATATATATATATATATATATATATATATATATGTTGAAGTGAATAACAAATATATTTTATTTGTTCACTTGATGACCACACTAGACACTACACTATCTATTCAGAAGGGAGAAAATTTGGGTGTTGTTTTTATGATTTCATATGCATAAAAAATCACTAAGGTACATGAGAGTTATTAAGTGTAAATATTGATGTGTGTTTTTTAATTATCCTCTATAATTGGTAAAATATTTGATGCACAAAATAATTATCTATGCATACTCCACTTTTAATGTGTTTTATTCCTATTGAAATGATCATCAAGCATTATGTGGTATAGTTTAAAATTTAATTTGTAAAATTTTTTATTGTCATTTAATGGCTTAATCAATTGGCTTAAGTGTTTATGAGCCAATTTTGAAATTTTACACACACACACACACACACACACACATGTTTGTAGGAACCTAGCCCTTCCATTATCATGACCAAATCACTAATTACTATTGGTGATCTATTTCACACTCTTATTCACCAATGTGAACCTATCATTGATCCTATTGAGCATCAGTCCCAAATTGACTGTGACCACTAGCATGCATTAAGAGAACCTATGAATAATTTTTATATCATTAAAAAAATATCTTTTTATTTTTTTAAGTATCTTTTTCTAGTAAATGTAATTTTTTTAGAAATATTTGCATAAGAACATTTAAACTATAGGTGAGTTTTGAGCAGAAGAGGACTCATCGCTATCTAGAATCGACACCTCTAATTGTGAAAAAGGAATCCAAAAGAGAGGCTTATACAATAAAGACAAAGAGAGTGATGTATTTTGATGATTAATATAATGTATTATGACATTTATTTGTATGCCTATATATATTTATGTATATTTATTTTATATTATATGCTTATATGACATTGACTCATGATATCATATTATGTTCACATTTTGTATGCCTTTATATGCATGTTGACTATTTTGACCACAAGTCAAAATAGGTCAACCTCATATAGCATAAAAATTATATACATTTCTTATGGTGTTCTTCTAGGGTGTATCATGGTCCTACTGATATAATTTACTGTGTCATTAACTTTGTCATAGTCACTTTTAGTCATTTATGTCATTTTATGTCACTTAAGGTCATATTTGGGGTCATTTGTGGGACTTGTACAATTTAAAATTAAATATAGGTGCTCCAAAGTGTCTCTCAAATATAATTTGTGTTAGTGGAAGTTAGAGATACTATTTCATAACTGATCATTTGTAGGTTTCTACATCAAAACTAGAAAATAATTTAAAAAAAGAAGTTTGGGCAGTTGTACAGTTTGAGCAGGAGTATGGAATGTGTGGAAGGATTATACAATGTCTCTTAAAATATCTCATTAAACTCAATTATATACTTGGTAAGATTTTAAACACATAAAAATGGACTAAAACCATTCTACTCTTCTGTCACTCTTCTTTGATTGTAAAAAAGGTTAATCAGTTTTGGTTTAGTATAGGAAACAAGAGTTAAATAAGATCAAATGCACTTGGTGGGAGATATTAATCACTGTCTAATACAAATCCATGGTATGAGTTCTAGGATTATTTTACTAGGATTTATGAACCAATGCTAAGAGTGTTGGTCATTTTTTCTACATGCTCATCCCCATACCCTTTAGGTTTCGTCTCTATTTGAATTATTTCATACAAACCAAGTATTGTACATGGTGTCAAAGAGTGTGGAAACTCTTTTCACATGGTTATTAACTCATTTTACACATTTGGGATGAAATATAAAATCACAAGTATCTCTTGTTGCTAGTAAAGGACACTAGCATAATCCTAGACAGGTTTCCCTTAGTAGTGGAGTTATTTTTCATGTTTTGGCTTCCATCTCAAAGGTGAGTTTATTTTTCATGATCCCCATGGTCATGGTTATAATTTTAATTTAAAATGATTATTATAAATAATAGAATATTGATGAAAAAACACAATCATATTCATGCATAGTTAGTTTCTTGTAGACATCCACCTACATGCAGTCAAAATAGGAGCCTTACATAGTCATGAGGATCAGACATGAAGGTTTAAAAGTGGTGAGAGATATCATGAGGTGTGAAAAATCCAATTTAAACCATTAAAATTTTTTGAGATTGGTTTTGTTAACTAATTCTCCACAATACACTACCATGTGTCCTACATGGGCACCTATAGGTGGTCTAAATAGAGGATTGAGTATTTGAATGTTAGGCATTTGAACTATTTTGAGGGCTTCATTAGATCTAATAATATGAAGTATGTCATAGTAACCTTGGTGGAACCATAATGTGGTAAAAAAAACCTATTGTAACTCTCCACAAGTTGATAAAGTTACTTTGGGGACATGTTACATTAAAGTCTCTAAAATAGGTACTTTGACTTTCTTTTGACCATTTCATGATGGAGTATCTTGAAGTAAAAACTAGTTTAATGGATTGCATCATATATCCCAAGCATAGAGATAATTATTTGATAAGATAACTTGATTTTTTTTCCATGAGGAGGTTGTGTAGATAGTTTTTTCATCTCAATCAACTTCTCACTATAGACACTCAGTCATTTATAGTATTTGTGAAGCCTAGATAGTCTCATGATGCAATAAGACCAAATGAAAACATGGTTTACACATGAAGTGACATCATATGATGATATAAGGTGTTAGTGACAAAAATAAAATTTGATAGAATTGAGGAATAAAGTTATGAAACTAAGAGATACCTACAAGAACCTCTCATTCTCTCAAAATGATCACCTATAATTGGATTATGGATTGATATGATACTAAGAGCATATAATCTGGATGATTAGACCTATGGGAAGAGATGAGTTAAAAAAATTTGGAGATGATTCAAATTAATTAAAAGATAAATTAGGATGTGAAACATATGGTTAAAAGGTTTTCAATCATTTACAACAGTCTTTTTTTTCATATAATGATCACTTATGTTTGACTATATAGTGACTACAAAATAAAACATGATAGTTTGGGTGTTGGCCTAACATAGGCATGACATGAAAAAATATAAGTAGATATTATATAGTATTTAGGAATTCAAGTATCATCTAAAAATGACATACATGGTATTTTAACATCCTAGAAGAGCCTCATTTACTTGGGAATACACACAAAATTTGCTATAGTAGGCACTTGGCCTAGGCAATGACGAAGGGTGTGTTGAGAAGTTGGAAAATGTATGGAGTGTTAAAATTGATTGATACTACCTTTAAAATGGTATTAAAACTCCTCATGATATTATTGGGATAGAGAAATAATGTATAAACTATGTTTCAACCCTCAAGATATAGTCTATACACAAACCCTGCAGAGCCACTAACTTTCAAAAGTCAACCTTAGGAAGTCGGAGTGTTGATGGCATTTCAGAGGTTGTCTAGTCATGATTTTTTTATATAGGGTTCCCATGACCTATTTTAATCCCTCATAATATTTTTTTATTGAAACAATAGGGGATATTCCCTCCATTGTATCTCAAATAGAAGGCACTCCAAGGAAGAAGGTGATTCTAGGTTTGACATAAAGTGGTAAGAGAGATGACAGGTAAGGTGTTGGATCATTACAAAAAAGATGTGGAATGGTGAGTTGAGCATGATAAAAAAAAATATAATAAACCTAATAGTCTCAACAAACTACGTAGGGTGGCTTAATCATGCATAAACATAATTCACTAAGCCTATATTAGGCCTAAAGCCCTAATGGTGTCTCAATACCACTTCATGGTACAAATGAACCTTCCCATATATTATATGATCTTCAAGGGGGATATGAGGTTGTTTGAAACATATTGTTTGAAGGAGATATAATAGACATTTTGGATTAAAATACACCTCAAACCCACCTAGAAGGCACTCCCAAGCTCAAGAGTCCAATTTAAAAAGCTCACACTAGTATGGATCAGTTACATGATAACCCAAGATCTATGTGAAACTTTAATGATTTACTAAACATGATTTTATTAGAAGTTGTTCATATTTTAAATATCTAGCTTTTATGAACAAATGCTAAGAGAAAAAATAAGCTAAAACCCTCCAAAACCCTTGTTTTTTTACTAATTGGAAATAAATGGTTGTAGATACATCCAAGAGAGATAATATGACCTAGAATTGTTTTTGGGATTGAAGAAGACTCTCTTCAGATCCATCCCATCCAATTTTTTTGTACCCTAATTTTATGTATATGGTATAAAATAGGATTTTTATATATTTTTGTGTTTTTTAGGTGCATAAGAGATTTGAAGTATGAGGGCCATTGGGGGAGGCCAATTGAGAATTTTCCTAACTCTACATGATCATTGTTAAGCGCATGATATACTGAGAGGGGGTGAATCAATATATCATATATCTTATAAAACATTCCCTTAACCAAATTCCACTTAATCAAACATTTAAGATATGCAATAAAACTCAAACAATAAACACCACACAAGATAGAGAGAGACACCAGATATAATGTGGAAACCCAATGTGGGAAAAACCACAGAGAACAATCTCAAGTATATGAATGAGCACCAACCCAAAAAATATTTGTAAGCACCAACTTGCAAGAGCACCAACCCCTTTGCTAAGCACCAACCCAAAAACTATTCGTGAGCACCAACCCATAGGATCACTGACCCATTTGTTGAGCACCAACCTAACAACAATTTGTGATCACCAACCCATAGGATCACCAACCCCTTTTTTGACCACCAACCTAGAAACAATTAGTGAGCACTAGCCCACAGGAGCACCAACCCCTTTGCCAAGCACTAACCTAGAAACAATTTGTGAGCACTAACCCACAGGAGCACCAACCCCTTTGTGTATACCACACACCTATCTCTCAATGTTGCTATCTCAACAAATGATAGTTCAATACAACATCTCTTTCCTCTCTCTCACCTTTGCTCTTCTAAGCTAGATATAACAAATACAAATCATATTCATCTCTCACAATTGCTCTTCTAAGCTAGATATTACTATATCAAATCAGCCTCTCTCTTCCATATTACAAATGGCTTCTCAAGCCTTTATTTATATCTTTCCAAATGAAATTTGGCCTTCCCCCTTTGTGACCCTTTAATCCTCATGGAAAATGGTGCCAAACTTGTAAGACCCTTCATATTCTTGCCTTTGAAAAGTCATGTGGTGACCCTTCATGACCAAAAATGTCCTTCCCACTTTTGTCCTTATCTTGGTGACTTTTTGTATTCCTTAAAGTGTCCCTTCATGAGAAATTTCACCCTTCCTCTTTTGTCTTCACTTGGTAACTCTTATAATTCCCCAAGATGACTCTTCATGTGAAAATGCATCCCATCCTTCTTTTGTCTTTACCCCATGGTTCTTTGACTTCTCCATGGGCCCTTCTTTTGTCTCATATGCAACCAAAAATATATTAATTAATATTAAATAAATATTAACTTACATTAGCTAAGATATATTTATTACAAACAACTTTAAATGTAATGGGGCCTTTTATCACCAATAATGTTAGACCTCTGACATCAATGACAATCTTTCCAACAATCATTTATCACAAAAAATTTCCATGGAAACTAGGGTAAATTTTAAGATCCCATATTCAAAACCCCCTTAGATTAATTTAGGTGAATCTAATTCACAACCTTGGTGAATCAATAGGTCCATAATTTTTTTTTGTCTAGGTTTTCTACCCAACTAGGGTTTTTATAACATAGGTTTAAATTTTTAAAACCATGCTTTATATCCTTTCAGATCCAAATGACTAGGTAAAATGGTTGGGTCAAATGGCTTTATCAAAAAACTGGGTCACTTTCTAAGTTTTATGCCCAATTAGGGTCTTTATAACATAGGTTTTAATTTTTTACACCATACTTTATGTCCTCTCACAGCTGAATGGATATGTTGAATGGCTGGGCTGAATGGTTCTATTTAATGGCTGGGCCAAATGGATTTGCTGAGTGGTTACATCAAATGACTTTGATATAACCCAAAAATAATTTATATCATTGGGTATATATATATATATATATACAACATTATCTTAGAAAGTAGTTTAATTCTCCACACACGCACACACACAGATATATATATATATATATATATATATATATATATATATATATATATACATATATATATACATATATATACATATATATACATATATACACACATATATATATATACATATATACACACACACACACACACACATATATATATATATATATGTATATATGTATATAGATATGTATATATATATATGTATATATATATATATATGTATATATATACATGTATATATATACATATACATATATATATATATATATATACATATATACATATATATATATATATATATCTGTTTGTGTGCGTGCATGGAGAATTATACTGCTTTCTAAGATAATGTTGTAAAGGGTTGGTGAGATGACTCCCAAAATAATTTATATCCCTACAAATTTGGTGATCCCATCTCATTTTTAGACCCTAAAAAATAGACAAAACCAAAATCCAAAAACTGGAATATTATTGAATTAATGAATATTTTTTGCTAAAATTTACCCTAATGGAAGCACTTTTGCAAGCTCCTTCACTTCAGGCAGTTTGTGGAAGATAATGAGAATGGAGAGTGACCACCAAGTGAAAAAGAGATAAGTCTAATTGAAGGACCTTTTACAATCTTATTCATGATTTTTAAGGCAAAAGGACTCTTGAAAGGTGTCATATCATCCCTTAAATGGATTTGACTGAGCAACTAAAAGACCTTTTGGTGACAAATGTGAGAATGAGGCCTAGAAGGTTAGTGATGGTGACTACAAGTGATGAGAAAAAGTGTACAAAACAAGACCAGCCAGTGGTTAGGAACACATATGATTCATATCTAATCTTTTTTCTAACCCCTACTTGATAGTGAACATGTGTCAGCTCTTTCTAGTATGTTTTGGAGCACTCAAGAGAGGCCTAATGATGAAGGTAATTTCAAGAAGCTGGTTGAGAGTATCTTATGCTAGTTTTGGGGAGTTTGATGCTTATGAGGAACATTTTTCCAAAGATACCATTCATATTATATTTCATACACCATTCTTCTTTAAATATAAATCTCTCTCATCTTGACACTTTTTCTTGTGACTCTTGAGCTTCATTCTTCTCTCTCCTCTCACACATTCTATAAAAGCTATCCATTTTAGCTCTTGTATTCTAATTCCATGCCTAGTATGGTGAATCCTTATTGGATTAATGTTGTAATTTTCCTTTTAACAAGATTTTCAATCTGGTTCTAATTTCTTAAAAATCTTGTCTAAGTGTGTGAAGTGATGTATGGTGATTTCTAGTGATAAACATATATCCTTGTCTTATCTTTATCCTTTCATGTTTGGTGGAAGAAGTTCCCATTATAACATCTCATATGGAGTGTATCTAGTTTTTTTTGACTCACTTCAGTTGTAATATAATCCCTAGTGTCTAGAACTGATGTCTTGTCCACTTACATTGAGTATTTTCATGCATATCACCTCCATATAATGAATACTATTGTTAGAGTATTCAAGGACTTTGAAGATAATGTTGTTGGTCATATCTCTTAGTGAAAAATTATGATTATTTAATGGAGATATGTTTTGTGTATCACCCCCTTAGACTTTTTTACTTTAATTAATATTTTTACCTCTTTTCATCCAAAAAATTATTTAGTGTAAGTGATAAACACTTAAGGATCAATCTAGGGAGTTAGCCCTTAATCCTATAGTTCTACATATAATATAGGAAACCCATAGGCCTAAATGTATTCTAATGTTACCAAAATATTAAATTAGTCTTTAATAACCTCCTCTATGGTGAAATATTTAGTGACAATAGTTACGGCATGCCTGATGGGACATTGTCCTACATATAATTTATCAAGGTAAATGTTGGTCTTAACAACATCATAATTGCATATGTTTTTCTACTCGGCATTTGGAAACTCCATTCAAGGTAAAATATATTTTTAGACCATTATTTTTTCATACTATTATGATCATACTTCATGGACCTTACTAAGTCATCTTATAGTATAGTTTTCAATCCTATCAATCCACCTCTTCAACTTGAACTTTCTCTTGAATTTTAACATCCTCAACCTATCCTACCCTTTGAAGAGTAAGAGGACTCTGCTAGCCAAGAAGACCAAGAGAGTGAGAAATCACTTGAAGATAAAATGGATAGGAATTATGCCTTCCTAGACTTTAACATTGAAAACCCAATTCATCTTGATGCATATGATGACATTCCCCCTAATGCTACAAAGAGTGTCCCTACATTTAATGGTGAAGGTCATGTCACTCCTAATGAGCACATTAGGGATATATCAAAATTTTGTAGTTTTTAAAATGTCATGTAGGTCAATATTTCCATTAGAATCATTGTCATGTCCCTTTAAGGGAAAGCACTTGACTGGTATAGGAATTTTATAGGTGATTATATCATAACTTGGGATGATTTTGGAGAGCTACTAACATCAAGGTTTGAGGATAAGAGTGATCACACATCACTCATACACCATATTAATGTGATTAAAATAACCCCCAAGGATAAAATTCATGATTTTAATGAAATATTTCAAATTACTTGTCATAGGTTAACCCCTCCCATGAGACCACATGCTAGATTTTTATTTCCCACATATTTAAGGGTTATTAGTACTAACATAGACATCATGCTACAATCCATGGGTGATTACACCTTAATTGAAGCATATGAAATTTCCATTAGAGATGAAAATGACATAATTCAAGATAGGAAGTTACCTATAAAATTTTCCATGCGTCTACTACCAAATACTTCTATTATTGCTCCAAGTGTTGCCCAAGTTCCTAATTCCAACACCAATTCAAGGACTACTCCTAAGAAGGTATAAGAGACATTTGATTGGGAATAAAGGTATAAATTCTTTGAGTCTAAAATTAGGAAAACCAATATTAAACAAGGTGTGAATGAAAACCCCTATCCTTATCCTTAGCAATATGGTCAACAATATGGGCAAGGGAGAGGTCAAGGGCAACCTAACTTCAATAGTCCTATTAATACACACAACTCTAATTCCACCTCCAACATAAGGGAAATGGTAATGGTGCATAAAAATATGATCTAAGGAGAGGAAATGAAAAAAGGTTAGTTCATGGATTCAAATGAAGGTGGATAAGAATATATAGTTACTCAAGGAGGAGTAATTCCTCAACTATTAGTATAAGATGAAATCCTAATGTAATCTAATGAAGGATGGAAGCCTCAAGGAGTGAGATTAAATAATTTCCTACTTGAATACACATATGTCATAAATGGATGTAATTATATATTAGAAAACACTAGAGATAACAGGAAGGCTCTAAGGTATGCTAATGGTGTGACTATAATTTCAAACAATCCTCCTACAAGGAATCAAGGCAGGACTGCAAACATGGTAGTACCTACTACTCATACACCACCTCCAATTCATAATTTTGGAATGGATACTTAAATAAATTAAATACCCAAAGTTTAAAACATTGTGGATTGTCTCTTCACCTCCCCATAGGTCATATGAATGTTTGTTTTGTAGAAAATTTCATAAAATATCCATCTAAAAAACTTTGAAAGCTTCCTTCAGAGGAATTGAAAGAGAAGGCATTGGATGATGAAACACCATATAAAGGGGCTTATTACCACTTTAAACACATCACCAAACTCTCATATCTCCCTATATTCTTGAAAATAAGAAACAGATGCAAACTTACACCCCTCTTGAATGCAATTCCCTAAAAAGCTGCCTAGAGTGTAAATGATTGTTCATAAAGTAGGAGGAACCATATTTTAAAATTATTGATATGAAAATTAATTTAAATTATAATATATTACACCCCATAAGCACTCTTTCTATTTCCACCTATAGCTTCTATAATGAGTGATTGAATCTGTCCCTCCTTGGCTTCCCAATAGAAATAGTGGAAAACAAGTTATAGATGGATATTATATAAAATTTTATACAAAATAATGTTAATATGAATTTTAGGGAGGTTAATAGACAATCCAACATGTGTTCACTTGATGGTGAACTTGATAAGTCTGTACAAGTGCCCAAAAGGGCCTATTTTTGAGGACTACCCCTTTTGGGAACTTATACAGACTTATCAAGTTCACCATCAAGTGAAAACATGGTGGAGTGTATATTCACCTCCAAAAATGTCATATTAACATTTTTTTTGTATAAAATTTCATAGAATGACCATCTGTAACTTGTTTTCCACCATTTTCCATTGGCAAGCCAAGGAAATGCATATTCAATCATTCACTATGGAATCTATGGGTGGAACATGAAAGAGTGCCTATGGGGGTGGAATATAATATTAGTTAAATTCATTTTCATATAAATAGTTTGAATTTTGGTTCCTCCTATTTTATGAACAATCATTTACACTTTAGGCAACTTTTTATGGAATTGCATTCAAGAGGGGTGTAAGTTTGCATTTATTTCTTATATTCAAGAATATATGGAGATATGGGAGTTTTTTGAGGTGTATAAAGTGTTAATAATACCATCTCTATGGTTTTTAATCATCCAATTCCTTTTCTTTCAATGCCCCTGAAGGAAGATTTCAAATGGTGCTTATTTTTTAAGTTTGCAGTCATGGGTGCGGAACCTGATTTTTACAATGTGGAAGGAGATATTGAAGATGTAAAATATGATTGGGTTAATTATTTAAAATTTATATTAATTTTTTTCCCTTTTTAAATTTCAAATTATCATACTCCTCCAAAACCAAACTGCCTAATCTCCTTGTTCATTGCCTAGTCTACCCACAATCAACTTATGCTTAAGTTCAAGAGATTTATACGGAGGTGAAAAGAGTGAAACCCATGGTAAATTTAATGTTTTAATATCCAAAATTCCTCAATATCCATGTTTTTTATTACATGAAGGTTGGAATGCTATGCTAAGTGGAAATTCCCCTTCAAAAGAATGATTGGACAGTTTTGGGTTCTTAGTCCCTAAAGGCCTAAAATAGAGATCCCTGAGGTATTTTGAGATAACATATGTCATGAAAGAAGACATTCCATATTTAATTTATTATTTTACCCTGTATCCTTATTCACATATAAATTCCATACCAATTTTTAGGGGGAGAAAATGAGAGGAATATGGGCATTGAGACCCTTGAAAATGCATAAAAATCACTGTATTGTGACTGATATCTATAGGGTTTTGAAATATTGAGCAAATTTTGATTTCAAGGCCGATATTAGGTCATGAACCTAGGTTAAAATGACTCCAATATCTCAAATTCACATCTCTATCATAAATAATCATCAAGAGGGGAGAGTGTGTGATCATATTTCCTTCTTCATACCCTTTGTCTATACACAGGGTTAGGAGAGGCCATCTATAGTAGGGCTATGGAACAATGAGCTAGAAGCTAAGTTTTGATTTATATTCTTTGGTTTCTAAGGAGAATAAAAGGATTTTTAATCCCAAGACCTTCATAGGAGGTTAGATCATAATCAAACAAATCCTAAATCCTTCAAAAGCACCTATAGACCCCTAAATCCATGAAAACATAGTTAATCAAGGAGTATATTGGTAGTAAGGTGGAAGTATGAAGTTTGAACTTTATGCAGAGATTTCAAGGTGGGTAAAAATTGAAATGAGTAATAAATAACCTTGACGAACTCAAGATTAACCCAAATACAACATCTACAAGACCCAAATCTTGCCAAGAATGCATTTACAAGGGTAAGACATGACTGTTATAGTGAAGATAAGGGCATCCCAATTGAGGATCTTGATTATGAATTGGTATGTTTTGAAAGTTTTAAAATAAGGATAAAAGCATAAGTATGTTCCATGACCCAAGATCATGAAGATCAAATACCACAAATGTCAAACAAAGCTCAACTAAGCACTTATAGGCAGGGATTCTAGTATCTCAGTCCTCATCAAACAGTGAGCTACAAATGAGTGATTGAGAGTATTTCAACACTTTCAAGAAGAATATAAAAATAAGGAAATGCTTTTTTGACCTTCATGGGAAGATAAGGATCCCATATGACTCTACTAAGGAGGTAAAACAAGATTATAATAGTATCCACACAAACAAAACATAGATGACTGTGTTATGTTAGTCAATACACAGTGAGCTAATAATTTTTAAGTGGTGATTATTGTGTTCCAAATATGGGTTGAAACACTTGAAAAAAGTATCAAATTGACCGTAGGGATACTAAATAAGTTTTGAACATTACCTTGGATATACAAATAGTGCAACTTACCTAGAAGCAACCTAACACAATCATGTGAGGCATGTTGGTAATGAGTTCAAAGTTCAAAGTTTTGACATTATCTTGAAGTTTCAAGGTGAAATAGGAGAATAAAATGGGTATTGGTGATTCCAAAACCTTTAGAGGAGGATCAAACACCATCAATTCTAAATTCAAGCAATGGCCTAATCTTGAGAAGTAAGGGATGTATAAAATCAAAGATCAAGTGAAGGTTGGATATGTTGGAGGGGACCTAGAAAAAATGTAAGAAACATTGCTAAAATGTCTGATGGAAAATAGGTTACCCTACACTACAAAGGTTGCAATCACCATGAGTTTGTTGCTAATGGAAAAATGAAGAAAGGGTGAATTGGAAGTTGATTACAAGGTAAATGGGTTTGTTTGAGGTGGATTATTATTTGAGAATGTGTTATAGACCTTCATATATAATTTTCATATCAATTTTAAGCTCAATAGTCACGTAACATCCATTTTCCTTATCTAGCTTGCAAAAAGACTTAGACTAGTCTTTTGGCCATTTTAGGGTTTTCATACTTCCACAATGAAGTAGAGGCTAAAATTTGATATGGATCATGTGAAAGTTAAAAAATTCCAATATATTTCACATGTGAAGGAGCCATTTTTGAGCATTTTGGTCTTTTAGGCTAAAGAGGCCTAATTAGGAAGGCTAATGGATCAAAAAACACATGTACCTTGAGAATAGAGCCATGAAAATTGACATAGAGAAAAATGAGGAAGAATAGTACTGAAAATTGGTTTTAATTAGTCTTATAAGTCCATACATTCTCTTTCACAAGTGGATTTGTAAAAACTAGGGCTACAAGAAGAATAGGCCTAGTGAAGGCTCTATGTGCCAAATGGGGACTGGAAGAAATATTTATTATTCCAAATGTATTTTCATCATTCCAATATGATTAAAATAGGCCTTCCATGAATAAAAATTTCACCAATTGAGCTAAATCCAAATTTTAGCTATTTTGGCCAAATTAGTCCTAATGAGATAAGGAGGCTTTATGACACCTAAGAAGGGAATTGATGATTTTAGGTAATTTAATTTATTGATATGACTCAATATGATTTAAAAGTGTCCTTTTAATTCAAAATTAACTTTCTAAGAGACCTCATGACCAAACTCTTTCCTTTTGCCACTTGTCAAGAAGGAGTTTCAAGACTTAAAGATGCGTATGGAAGAGTTTCAATGCCACACTTGGAGAAAAGGTTCTTTTGGATATAATGATGTCCAAATAATTTTCATAACTCATTTTACACCTCATTCCTATGATTTTAACTGATCCTCACATTTTGACACTTGTCCTTGTGCCTCTTCAACTTCTCTTCTCTCTCTTCTTCCAAATTTTATAAGTATGAGCCATGTTGGCTATTGTAAATGAGAAAACAACTAGTATGGTGAAATACCTACTGGTATGACACAATGTTTTTATTTTAAAATTTAATATAATTATACTTTTGTTTTGCGAACATATTTTTCTAAGTGTGCAAGTGATGAATAGTGGAGCCAAGTGTTGGTTTCATCCTTATTCCTCTTTATTCTTCATGCTTGAGAAAGAGTTGTAATTTTACAGGTCATGTGAAGTGTATTGGTTATATTATGATCTTATACAAGAAATAAAATGACTCTATGGTGTGTAATCTACCCCTTTATTAGTTATTTTATTGGTTGTCCTATGCAGGCTACCTTCACATTGAAACAATTATGCTAGAGTCCTTAAATTCCTAGAGTTAATCTTGGAAAGCCTTATTGTTTAGTAAGGAATGTGATAGTCATATGGAAATGTGTATTGGTGTATCACATCTTTATTGTATTTTTAATTTTCATGCAAAATCTTAACCCTTTTCCCATAAACAATCATTAGATTAGGTGATGTGCACTTTAAGAAGAATCTAGGGAGATAGCCCTTATAATCTATAGATTCATCTCTCCTACAAGTTCCAAAAAAAAAAGAAGAGATGATTCAATGTTGCATAAAATTTATGGATTATCATAGAGATTCTTATGGTGCACCATTTTATGATAATAGTTCTAGCATGCCTGATGGGATAGTTGGTCCTAACTGTTTCCATGTCAATGTAAATACTAATCTTGACAAGCCCAAGGTTGTAGAAGTGTTTCTAATCTAGCATTTGGAGACTCAAAAAGGTGATAATCTATGGTTGTAGATCAATTTTTCCACATTATATTTCATGGTTAGGAGGAATAATAAGAGATGTCTAGGCTACATCCTTTCCCAACCTTCAATAGCTAAAATCTTATTAATCTTCCTACATATGATCCTATTCCTCCTAATGATACCAAAAGTCTCCCTAACTTCAATGAAGAAGGTCCTATTACCCCATCTGAACACATTAGATACATTTAACTCTTTTGTAATTTCCACAATATCACTCAAGTCAACATAGCTATTAGGTTACTTTCCATGTCTCTAAAGGGTAAAAAACTTGATTGGTATAGGACATTGGGAGGTGGTTACATCACTAATTGGGATGGATTTAGAGATATGTTGGTGAATAGGTTTGAGAATAAAACTGATCACATTTCACTAATCCATTAGATTAATGTGATAAGGAGAGGTCTTAATGAATCCATGAGAGATTTCAATGAACTATTTCAAAGAACATGGCATAGGTTGCCACTTATCATGAGACCCCATCTAAGCTTTGTGTTCCACACTTATTTCAATCCCATTGGAACTAATGTGGTAGTAATGTTGAAACAAATGGGAAGATTTACTCTAACTAATGCATATGAGATAGCTATTGAACCTGTGAATAGTTTGATACTAGTTGGGAAATTATCCACAAGAGTTGTTATGCCTTTGTTACCTCATAGCTTATTTGAAACCCCAAGTCTAGATAAATTTGTCAATGCCAATTTCAAGTCTATAATCACTCCCAAGGAGGTGTATAATGTTATAAACAAAGATGAAATGATTAGGTCATTACAATCTCATCTCAAACAAGCTTGATTACAAGTAAGGACTCCACCCAATCCCTAATACAATCACCAAGGTCATCAATTTTTCAATAGGCATCCTAACAGCTATAATCCTAAATCCATTCCATCCACAAAGGTTGTTGTTTTAGTCCATACCAACCGAGTTCAAGTAGAGGAAAATTTGGATCATTGGGGACAATCTCAAGGTTGATTTATGCATGATGGTGGAAGAGGTTAGTAGCAAAAAAAGAGCCATTCCTTGCTTCACATTAGAAGAACAAAATCTCATGCAAAGAGACACTCCTAGAGAAGGTAGTAGCCAAGGTACCATTCTTGTAAACTTTCAAAGGGAATAAAACTATGTGAACAAGGTTGAAAAATCACCTAATATTTTACCATCTAGTAATCCTCTATTTCATTCACATCAATTGATTATTCTTGAGACTCCTCAAGATTTGGAGGAAGATGTTATCATAGATGAGTTCCTTGAACACACTAAAGAATGAGATGATGATATGGAGTAGCCAAAAAAGGTTTTTGGAGAAGAAGACACATTAATGGTAGGATAGGAAGAAGTAGACCTTGAGTGGACTGATGAATTTCCATGCTTCATATAAGATGATGATGATCAACCTACAACACAAGGTGAAGAAAAGGTGCCCACTAGCCAACATGATGAACCACTAGAAATTAGTAAGAGTGTTAATGAACTTCAAGCCATTTATGTTGAATATGAAGATCTACCATTTTGGGATGATCTTGAAAATGTTTACTTGAGATTAGATGATGCATCTCCACTTCATGAAGAGCTTGAGAAGAGTTTTGAAGGAGATGTTGTAGCTGAACCTATTAAAGATCATGAAGCACCTCCATAAGAAGAGTAAGGTAAGCATGATTCATCTCAAAAAAATAAAATTCATAAGATGGATGGAAAATAAAAGGTGACAAGAGGGATAGTAAAATTTGAATAACCTCTCCCATGCGTTCAGTTGCTAGAGACACCAAAGATTGATGGAGAACTACCTTTTCAAAGTGAACACAACCTAGATGATGAAAATCCACTTGGGGTTGAGTTTGAATGTGAATATCAAAATGATTCTATATTCAATGGAAGATAACTTGAAAAAAGGACTATGGTTTCCATTCAAACCAATCAATAGGAGTTTATTTATATTAAACACATGTTCTTGGCTATGATACTAGATGAAATCAATGCAAACACCATGGGAAGTAAGCAAGGTGTTAAAAAAACAAGGACAAGACCTAAATAATATCTTTCACACCCTTCTATTCCACCTCAAGGGGATGGTATGAAGAACTTTCCTTTTGATCTAGGATGATTAGTCCTTTCTACTTAGCTTGTACACTTTAGAGTGGTTTGTTTTAGTGTTTCCTAAGTGCTTTAGAGCACAAGTATGTTTCCTTTCCTTTGTTTGGTGTGTGTTTTATGTGTGTGTGTCAACCAAATTATTTATCTTGAGCCAAAGGTATACTGAATTCAATTAGAGTGCTCATATGTGTGACTCCATGCCCAATAAGAGGATTAGGCAACTGGTCTTAGGCATAACAGGCATGCCACCACAGGAAATCACTAAGAATGTTAGATACATTTGAGCCCAATTCAAATATGGGTCAATCCATAATATTTTATAGAAAGTTTCATATGTCATATGGGGTCATATATTGTCCTATATGTCTCACTTACCCTTTCCCTAGTCCTTGATAGACCTCATCCTCCTTATACTAGCTCAATTAACAAAAGTTAATGGTGGTAAACTATGGTCAAGCTTAGTAGAAGGGTAAATTTACTTTATAAATGTCTTAAAATGGTATTTTATGGGTTTTAATGTGTTTACAAGTCATAAAGTGACCACTTGCTAGGTTTTAGGGGCTAAAAAGGTCATTTGGCCACCTTTTAGATTGATTGAATGACTTTTGAGGACTTTAAAATTAAAATATTTATTAGCAAGGTGGATAATAATGTGGATAAGGTCAAATTATGTTATAATCATGTCAAGTGGGAGTTACAAGTCTGTTATGATCATGAAATGGTAGTTTTTCCTTAAAAATAGGCCCATTTGGGCACTTGTACAGACTTCTCAAGTTCACCATCAAGTGAAAATGTGATGGAGTGTCTCTTCACCTCACCATAGGTTATATTCATGTTTGGTTTATATAAAATTTTATAGAAGATCTCTTTGTAACTTGTTTTCCATCATTTTCCATTAGCAAGCCAAAGAATGGCATATTCAATCACTCACTATGGAAGCTATAGGTGGAATAAAAAAATTTCATGTAGGGGTGGATTTTAATCTAAGTGTACTTAATTTTAATATCTTTAAGTTTTAATTTGGTGGCTCCTCCTTTATGAACAATTGCTTACAATCTAGGTAGCTTTTTATGGAATTACATTCAAGAGGGCTGTAAGTTTGCATATGTTTCTTGTCTTCAAGAATACCAAGAGATATGAGAGTTTAATGAGGTTTTTTAGGTGGGAATAATGCCCTCTCCATGATTTTTCATCATCCAATTCCTTCTCTTTCAATTCCCTGGAAGGAAGATTTTAAATTATGCTGATTTTCTAAGTTTGCAGTCATGGATGTGGAACTTGAGTTTTGAAACATGGAAGGAACTCCTAAAGATATATAATATGCTTGGGTTCATGATTTAAAAGTTGTATTCATTGGGTTACCTTGTGAATTATCAAATTATCAAACTCCTCCAAAGCCAAATTTCCTAATCTCCTTGTTCATTGCATAGTCTACACATAGTCAGCTTATGTTTAAGTTCAAGATGTTTGTACATAGGTGAAAAGAGTGAAACACATGGTAAAGTTTATTTTTGAAGATCCAACATTACACAAGAGATATGGTGTCCATGAAATGATATTTGGAATTCTATGCTAAGTATAAATTCCCCTTCAAAAGAATGATTGCATTGTTTTGGGTTCTCAGTCCCTAAAGGCTTAAAATAAAGATTCTTAAGGTATTTTGAGATAGCATATGTCATGAATGAAGGTGTTTCCAATGTCTATGATTATTTAACCTTGTATCTATATTCACATAAAAAGTACATGAAAATTTTGAGGGGGATAAGATGAGATGAAGATGGTCATTGAGACCCTTGAAAATGGACAAAAATCACTGAATTATGATAGTGATATCTACAGGGTTTTGAAATATTGAGTAACTTTTGATTTCAACGCTGATATTAGGTTATGCACCTAGTTTGAAATGATTCCACTAGCTTAAAGTGACATCCCTATCATAAATAATCATCAATATTGGATAATACATGATCCTATTTCCTTCTTCATACCCTCTATTTGTACATAGGCCTGGGAAAGACCATCTACAACAGGGTTATGGAACAGTGAGCTAAAGGTTAAGTTTTAATTTCTATTCTTTGGTTTCTAAGGAGAATAGAAGGATTTTAAATCTGAATACATTCATGGGAGTTCATATTATAATCAATCAAGTCCTAAATCCTTCAAGAGCACCTATAGGTCCCTAAATCCATGAAAACATAGTTAGTCAAGGAGTATATTGGTAGTAAGGTGGAAGTATGAAGTTTGAACCTTATGTGGAGATTTCAAGGTGGGTAAAAAGTGAAATTAGTAAGAAGTGACCTAAAAAACATAGGAGTAACCCAAATATAAAATCTATAAGACCCATATCTTGCCAAGAATGCATTTACATGGGTAAGACATGACTATTATAGTCAAGGCAATGTCATCCTGGTTGAGGATCTTGAGTATGAATTGGTAGGGTTTGAAAGGTTTCCAAGAAGGATCAAAGTATAAGGAGGTTCCATGACCCAATATCATGAAGAAAAAATCCCATAAACATCAAACAAAGCTCAACTATGCACTTATAAATAGGGATTCTAGTATCTCAGTCCTCATTAAACAATGAGCTACAAATGAGTGCTTGAGAGTGTTTCAACACTTGAGAAGAATCTAAACATAAGAAAATAATTTTTTGACATTCATGGGAAGATAAGGATCCCATATGACTCTACCAAGGAATCAAAATAGCCTTATAATAGGATCCACATGAATAAAACATAGCTAATGAAGAACCAGAAACAAGTATTAAATAGACCCTAGGGAGACTAAATAAGTTTTGAACATTACCTTGGATATCTAAATAATGCAACTAACCTATAGGAATCCTAACATATTCATGTGAGGCATGTTTTTATTGAGTTTAAAGTTTGAATTTTTGACCTTATTGTGAATTTTTAATGTGAAATAGGAGAATCAAGGGGTATTGGTGATTCCAAAACCTTTAGAGGAGAATCAAACACCATTGATTCTAAATCCAAGCAATGGACTAATCTTGAGAAGTAAGGGATGTATAAAAAAAAATATCAAGTGAAGTTTTTATAAGATAGAGGGGACCTTAAAAAAACCCTAAGAAACTTTGATAAAAGGTACCCTACACTATAAAGATTGCAATCACCATGAGTTTGTTGCTAGTGGATAATGAAGAAAAGGTGAATTGGAAGTTACTTTCAAGGTAAATGGGTTTGTTTGAGGTGTATTGTTCTTTAAAAATGTGTTATAGACCTTAATGGATCATTTTTACAATCAATTTGAAGCTCAGTACTCACCTAACAACCATTTTCCTTATCTAGCATGCACAAACACCTAGACTAGTCTTTTGGCCATTTTAGGGTTTTCATACTTCCACAATGAACCAGAGGCTAAAATTTGATATGTATCCTATTGTCGATCATGTTAAAGTGAATAAAACATTTATAGTATCTTTCACACGTGAAGGATCCATTTTTGAGTAAGTTTGGTCTTTTAGGCTAAAGAGTCCTAATTAGGCCTAATTAGGAAGGCTAATGGATCAAAAAATAGACTTTCCTTGAGTATAGAGACATGAAAATTGACATAGATCACAATGAGGAAAAATGGTAATAAAAAATGGTTTTAATTAGTCTTATAAGTCCATAAATTCTCCTTCACAAGTGGATTTGTGAAAAAATAAGGCTACAAGAGGAATAGGCCTAGTGAAGGCTCTATGAGCAAAATGGGGACTTGAAGAAAGCTTGATGATTCCTTATAGAATTATTTTAGCCCAATATGATTAAAATATTACTTTCATGAAGAAAAAATACACCAATTTAGTTAAATCCAAATTTTAGCTGTTTTGGCCAAATTAGGCCTTATGAGACAAGGAGGCTTTGTGACACCTACGAAGGGAAATGATGATTGCAGGTAATTTAATTTATTGAGATAATTAAATATTATTTCCAAGTGTCCTTTTAATTCAAATCTAACTATCCAAGAGACATCATGACCAAACTCTTTCCTTTTGCCACTTGTGAAGGAGTTCCAAGACTTAAAGATGTTTGTGGAAGGGTTTCAACGCCACACTTGGAGAAAAGGTTATTTTGTATAGAATGATGTGAAAATAAGTTTAATATCTCCTTTTTCACATAATTCCAATTATTTTAAATTATCCTCACATTTTTACTCTTGTCCTTGTACCTCTTCAACTTCTCTTCTCTCTCTTCTTCCAAATTCTATAAGTATGAGCCGTGTTGGCTATTGTAAATGAGAACACAACTAGTATGGTGAAAGCCCTACTGTTATGACACTCAATTTTTTTCTTTAAATATTTAATACAAGTCTAATTTAGGTTTTTCAACATATTTTTCTGAGTTTAAAAGTGATGAATAGTAGAGCTAAGTGTTGGTATCATCCTTATTCCTCTTTATCCTTCATGATTTGAGAAAGAGTTCTAATTTTAGTAGGTCATAAGAAGTGTATTGGTTATATTAGGATATTATCAAAGTAATAAATTGACTCTATGGTGTGTAATCTACCACTTCATCATTTATCTTGTTGGTTTTCATATGTAGGCTACCTTCACATTGAAACAATTATGCTAGAGTCCTTCAATTCCTAGAGTTGATCTCAAAAAGCCTTGTTATTTAGTAAGGAATGTGATACTCATGTGGAAATGTGTCTTGGTTTATCACATCTTTAGTGTAGTTTTCCTTTTCATGCAAAATCCTAAAATTTTTCCCATAAACAAGAATTATATTAGGTGATGTATACTTCAAGAAGAATCTAGGGAGCTAGCCCATATAATCTAGAGATTCATCTCTCCTACAAGTTCCCACAAACTTGAGATATGATTAAATTTTCCATAAAATTGAGAGAGTCTCATAAGGAGTCCTAGGGTTCAAAATTTGATAACAATATGTTCATATTCCAAGTTTGAGGGAATATATGATTTATTTTTAGATGAGTATGGTGCAAACACCTATGGAAATGAACCATACACCTACATTGAGAAAATTAACCCTGACACTTATATCATCTATAGGGGAGCATATGGGAAATCTAAGGTAAGAATTAACCATTCTTTCTCATAATTTTTTGAAGGCAATTACTTGATTCATGTATATGTTGATGATAGTTTGAAATTTATGATAGATCACTATGGTGAGAAGAGCAATGAAATTCTATCTACACTTGATAAAGGAACCCTTGAAGAGTAAATTCATGATGAGGAAGATGACTTATGGCAAAGGTTCAATGTCATATTTCAATATTTTGATCAATTGAGTATGCATAATTCTCTTCCTAAGCCTCCTAAGAAGTGTGAATCTAATGATAACATTGTTGGTAAGCCTAACAAGCAGGTTTTTGAGTGTCTCATCAAGCATTAAGGATAAGGTCTTGCTAAGCATGAGGTTGAATGCAAAGCTACTATCATAGAAGCTATATTCCTAAAAGAATTATATGAATCTAAAATAAAAATGTATAAGATTAAAGGAAAACTAAAACCTCAGCCTAATGTTGATCTACTCTTAGCTATGTTGGAATAGAATGAAAATAAATTTAATGATCTTATACATCAAGTAGATCATGCCCAAGAAGAAGGTAAGGTTGAAACAACTGTTATGTTTCCTAACATTCATTTTGAGAAGTGTCATGTGAACATGATATAAATCCATCAAGATGCAAAGCTAAGGAAGCCTCTTGGAGGGAAATAAAGAGTGTCTTTGAAGGTTTCAAGTATCACACTTGCAGACAATAGAAGGTCCAAAGATGGTGAGATTTTTGACCATCAACATGAGAAAGTATTTTTTGACAAGCATGGTTCACATGCTAGATTAATTTCATGGAGAAGCAAAGATGCAAGAGGAACCATATTTGACCCTGGTTGAAGCATGGTGATTTTTTATTCACCTTAAGTGAGGTCTTGTAAGTATTACAATAAGTGTGTGTCTTTGTTTCTTGTGTGTGTGTGTTCCATTAAATTTTCTTTATAATATGTGTGTGTTTCCTTTAGTGTCTTGTTTTGTTTAGTGTCTTATTATTTTGTTTTTTTATGGTTTTAAAGGTAGTTGAGTGTTAAATTTGTGCATAGGTGACTCCATAACCCATTTGATAGGAGTAGGCTACTAGTCATTAGCATAGTTAGCTTGCCACCCCTAATAACTCACTAAGAATGTTGATTATTCTGACCACAAGTCAAAATAGGTCAACCCCATATAGTATAAAACTTATATATGGATCTTATAGTGTTCTTATAATGTGTACCATGGTCCTAATGATGTAATTTGATGTATCATTAGATTTGTCATAGTCATTTTTAGTCCTTTATGTCATTTCATGTCACTTAAGGTCATATTTGGGGTCATTTATGGGTATTATATGGTTTATAATTAAATACAAGTGTTACAAAGTGTCTCTCAATGCCCATGTTTCAATGATAGATAGAGATACTATTTCATAAATAATAATTTGCAGGTTTCTACATTAGAACAAGAAAATAGTTGAAAAAAGAGGATGTTTGGGAAGTTGTACAGATGTGCAAGAGTGTAGAATGTGTGGAAAGTTTATAAAGTGTACCGTAACATCACCTGAACTCACTTATACAATTGGTTAGCCTTAAAAATCCTGAAAATAGCCTAAAACCATTTTGCTCTTCCATTGGTCTTATTTTCATGTCAGAAAGGTCAACCAATTTTGGTTTAGTAAGGATAATAGGAGTTGAATCAGATCAAATGCACTTGGTGGTAGGTATTAATCCTTGTCTATTCAAAATACATTGTAGTATTTTTAATATTAGTGTACCAATATTTATAAACCAATTCTAGGAGTGTTAGTCACTTTTTCTACATGCTCATCCCATACCATGTAGGTTTCTTCTCTATTTGAGTTGGTCTGTACAAAGAAAAAACTATACATGGTGTTGGAGAGTGTGTAAAATCTCATCACATGGTTATTAGCTCATTTTTAATGTGTGGGATGAAATAGAAACACACAAGGATCTCATGTTACTAGTGAAAGACATTATCATAGTATATAAAAAAAATGTTTCCCTCAGTAGTGGAGTTCCTTTTCATGTTTTGGCTTCCATATACCAAATGTGTATTTATGTTTTATGTTCCCCATGGTCATGGTCACCATATTTATATTAAAATTCTTCATCTAAAGCCTAATAAATTAATGAAAAAACATAGTCATATTCATACACACTTAATTTCCTACAAAAATCCACCTATAGACATGCAAAAGAGGAGCCTTGCATAGTCATGAAGATAAGACATAAAGGTTTTAGAGTGGTGAGAGATATACTAAGGTGTGAATAATATAATTTGAAATATTAAAATTATTTTATATTGGTTGTGTTAACTAATTATTAACCATACATTACCATTTGTCCTACATATGCACCTACAGGTGGTCCAAATAGAGGATTGAGCATTTGAATATTAGACATTTGAATTAGTTTAAAGGATTCATCAAGTCTAAAAACATGAAGGATATCATAGTAACCTTGGAGAAAAAATAAAGTGGAAAATATACCTATTCTAAATCTCCATAATTTGATAAATTTAATTTGGGGAGACATTAACTTAAAGTATTTGAAACAAGGACTCTACCTTTCTTTTGATCCTTTCATGATGGTGCATCTTGAAGTACAAACTGGTCTAGTGGACTCCATCATGCAACCTATGAATATGGGAAATTATTTTAAAAGGGAAATTTATTTTTTATCCATGAGGAGGTTATGTAGATAGTTTTTTCATCTCAAGCAACTTCTCTTTGTAGGCACTCAATCATCTATAATATTCTTGAAGCTTAGATAGTCTCATGATGCAACATGACCAAATGAAAACATGGTATGCACACCAAGTGATATCATTTTATGATAAAACATGTTAATGACCCTAAAAAAATTTAATTAAGGAATAAATTTATGATAATGAGAAACACCTAAATGAACCTCTCTTGCTCTCAAAATGATCAACTACAACTGGATTATTGACTGATAGGATACTAAGAACATACAATTTAAATTACTAGACTTATGGGAAAAGATGAGTTAAAACAAGTTGGAGATGACTCAAAGGAATTCAAGGAGACCACATGATGTGTAAAATAGGGTAAAAATGTTGAAAATCATCTTCAAGGATCCTTTTAATCTCATAATGATCACTTACAGTGGGACTATAAAGTGATTGCACACTTGAACATTATATTTTGGGTGTTGGCCTAACATAGGCATGCTATGAAAATATATAGGTAGCCATGAGATAGTATTGATTATTTAAATGAGCACCTAAACATGACATACATGGTATTTTAACACCCTAAAATAGCTTCATTTACTTGGCAATACACAGACATAGAGTTTTCTATAGTAGGAAGTTGGCCTAAGCAGTGAAGAAGGGTAAGTTGAGAAGTTGGAAAAGATACAAAGTAGTAAAAATGATTGATAATACATTAAAAATGATATTAAAATTCCTCATGATATGATTATGATAGATAAATAGGGTATAAAATGAGTTTGAATCCTCAACATATAGCTAATACACAAACCTTGCATAATCTCTAAAATTTTAAAATATGACTTAGGAAGTTGGAATGTTGATGGCCTTTCAGAGGTGGTCAAGCAATGAATTTTTTAAGTTTTTTTCCTCATGACCTATTTGACACACTCATAATATTTTTTTGACTGAGATTATAGCGGATATTCCCTATATTCTATCTCAAATAGAGGGCACTCTAGGGAAAAAGGTGACTACATGTTTGACATGAAATGGCAAGAGAGATGAGAGGTAAGGTGTTGAAGCATTGAAATAAGATGTTGAATGGTGAGTTGAGAATTAAAAAACATAGAAGATACCACATAGTCTCAACAAACTACATATTGTGGCCTAAGCATGAATAAACATAATTCAAGCCTACTAGGCCTATATTAGTCATAAAGCCCTAATGGGGTCTCAATATCACGTGTATGGACAAATGAACCCTCCCACATAGTGGATGATATTTAGGGGAGGTTTGAGGTTTTTAAAAACCTATGGTTTATAGGAGATATCAAAGAAATAATATTTTGGCTTATAAGACACCTTAGATGCACTTAGAATGCATTCCCAAGCTTGAGAGGTCAATTTCAAGAGCTCACACTAGTATGGGTCAGTTTCATGATGACCCAAGACCTTGGGGAAAGTTGAAGGAGGTCTAAAAATGATTTTAATGGAATTTTTTCATAGGTTTAATGTTTGGTTTTTATGAACAAATGATAAGATTCAAAATGAGATAAAAACCTCCAAAACCCTTACTTCTGACCCAATTGGAAATAAATGGTTGTAGATGCATCCAGAAGAGATAGTATGACTTGTAAATTGTTTTTTAATTGAAGAAAACTCTCTCAATCTTCATCTAATCTAGTTTGTGTGTACCCTACTTGTACAAAATGGGTAAAAATAAGATGTCTTGATAGATTTCATCTTTTTTATAGGTGTAGAAGAGAGTTTAAGGATCAGGGTCTTTGGGGGAGGCCAACTAGGACTTTTACTAAGTCTACATGTTCATTTATCACAAAAAATTAGCATGAAAACACTTTCAAGATCCTTCACTTTAGGTAGTCTATGGATGACAATGAGAATGGAGAGTGACCACCAAGTGAGAAAGTGATAAGTCCAATTGGGAGACCTCATAAGGTATAATTCATAAATTGGAAGCTAAGGGGACTATTTAAATGTGTCATAAAATCCATTAAATGGATTGGAGTAAACAACTAAATGAAATTTTGGTGCTAAATATGAGAATGAGGCCTAGAAAGCTAGTGACGGTGACTATAGATGATGAGAACAAGTTTCCAAAAGAATACCAATGGTTAAGAACACATTTCATGAATGTTTAATCTTGTTTCTAACCCCTCCTTGATAGTGAAAATGTGTCATCTCTCCCTAATTTTGTTTGGAGCTCTCAAGAGAGACCTAATGATGAAGGTAGTTTGAAGAAGCTAGTTGAGAGTATCTTATGCCAATATTAGGGAGTTTGATGTTTTTGAGGGACATTTTTCCAAAAATACCATTCATTTTATATTTCATACTTCATTATTATTTAAATGTAACTCTCTCTTTCTCTCTTAGGTTAACACTTTTTCTTATGAATCTTGATCTTCATTATTCCCTCTCCTCTCACACATTCTATAAATGTAAACCATTTTGGCTCTTGTATTATAATTTCACACTGGGTATGGGGAATCCCTACTAGTTTGATGTTGTAATTTTCCTTTGAATAAGATTTTTAGTATGGTTGAAAATTCACAAACATCTTGTCCAAGTGTGTGCAGTTATATATGGTGAGGTATAGTGATAAACATATATCCTTTTCTTCTTTTTATCCTTTCATGTTTGGTGCAAGATGTTCCCATTATAATAGGTATATGGAGTATAGCTAGTGTATTTGACTCCCTTCAAGTGTAAAAGTATCCCTAGTCTCTACAACTGACCTATGGTCCACTTATCTTGAGTAGTTTCATGCATATCACCTTCATATTTGAAATACTAATATTAGAGTATTCTAAGACTTTGAAGCTAGTGTTTTAGGTCATATCTCTTAGTGCAAGAGTATGATGATATTGTGGAGACATTTTTGTGTATCAACCCATTAGAGTAGTTTAATTTCATGCATATTTATTTCTTTTTTGATTCAAGAAATTAGTTAGTGTAGGTGATAAGCACTTAAGGATAAATCTAGGGAGCTAGCCCTTAAAAATAGAGGTCTACCTCTACTATAGGCAACCCACAGGCCTAGACATACTCTAATGTTTCCAAAATCTTAGAGAAGGCTTGAAAAACCTCTTTTAGGGTATAAGATTTGGTGAAAACAATGCATTTTATGGATACTATATAATATTGTAATCAAACAAAAGTGGTATTTAGGTTCTAAGAGTGCTACTTGAGACTACCTATCCTAGATCCTATTATAAAACTTATCCAGCTATTAGGAAAATAAAATAGATAAGTAAAGTTGCAAATGATATTCTTTGAATACTCATGTGTTATGTATGAAACTATCAGCTATATGTATTTTATTCTATCCTCCACAAGTTTTAAAATTATAAAAGATGAACAATCTCCTCTCTTTCACACCAATATATGGTAAGAATATGAATAGTCATGAAACCATAGTGACTATAAATATGTATATTTATATGAAGAAGATGATGAAACTTTATTGAGATTAATATAAACTTTCTAATGATGGTTACCCTTCATATTTATTGTGTTATTCCTTATGTGTTGACATGTTTAATGTTTGGTTTAATATTATCTAAACTACTTTGAATTCTTTGAAAACCTTAAGAATTTTTTTTTTAATCTTAGTTCCTATCTTTCACATGATAACTCATTTCTATCATGCTTCTGTTAAATATGAATTCTATGTACTATCCTATGCAATATAATAAAGCATAGCTATTTTCATCCTTAGCATGTTTTATTGCATCAATAACCTCTACTAACAATGGTTTGGTGATTGTGGAAACACTCTCTCTGAAGCAAACTATGCTAATATGGTTATTGGGACAATGAGACATTGAAACATGGTTAGATCAGAAAGTATGGCACTTCACAAATGAAGAATATAAAAGGACTATCTTAAAAATAATGAAATTATTTATGAGTACATTTATATAGAAATATATGAAATTTTCTAGTGCGAGATACCCAAACTACTAACTAATTGATTGACAAGACTTGAATACTATTGCTTCAATTATATAATGAAAGAAACTATTACCTAGATTGAAGAGAAGATAAACTAGTTGTTGAAATAAGAAAATAATTGGATGAGAGTGATAAACTATTGGGTCACACTACCATAGATGAATATATCAATGAATTTGTGGTGCAAGGGTATATATCATTAAAATATGTGTAGGACCATTTTATCCAAGGAATTAGGGTAATTTTTTTTAGTGATTACCTCTCTTGTTAAGGATATTGGTTGTGGATAAGGCCATAGTGCCTACTCCAGCCAATATAGAGTAGTCACTTCAAGTGTATGGAGATATGTGTAGATGATGGTGAATGATGGATATATGAGTAATTAGAGATTGAAATTGAATATAGAATGGAGATGTGAGGAAAGAAGAGTCAAAAGAAAACTTTAGATTCAAAATGGGAACTATGATAATGAATAGATGGAATAAATAGAGAAATACCCAAGTAGCTGTGAATAGAAGTAAGAGTAACTGTAGAGTAGATGATGAATGAGTGTGTAAATGTGATGAGTAATATGATGAGAGAAGGATGAAGAAAGAGGATGATGAATGTTGATATATAGAATAAGAGGATGAAGAATGAGATGAAGATGAGATGTATGAAGAGGAAGATGAGATTAGTTTAGGAATAGAATAGATCAAAGATAAAAGTAGTACGTAACTATAGGAAAGGGTATTGTCTAAAGAAAAATAATTATGAAAATTAATAGATCATAGTCATATGTTAAGCATATGTTTAAGTTAAGTATAAGAATAAGTTATATGGAAGAACTAGTAACTAGAAGTGTACACATCCTCATAGCCCAATCTTTTATATTCAAGCAAAAATTTACAACCAGGTAAATAAGAGGATAATAGTTCGGAAATACCATTTTTAGAGCATGTGAACCATTAGGGTATTTACATTCACAAAAAAATCAATTAGGAAGGTTTTTAAGACCTTAAATTTAGTTCAAATAGAGCAACATAATGAAGTAAGTACAACTAAGCAAAGTGTGCATGATAATTATTTTGGTGCATAGAGTAGTACATAGGTAGGATTAATCAAAACATAAATGTCTTTAATCGTAGCTATGCAAGAGACTCCATACATATCTATCAACATGATCGCCCACTTAGGAGGATTCATAAACTTAGTCATTTATGATGGGTCTATGGATCTTGAATAATACCTAATCACTTGGAAAATGAAATGGAAAACTAAGGGTGTAATTGAAGAAATTTTTCAAAAGTGCAAATTAATAAGGACCCTAGTTGGGAGAGCACTAGAGTTCATATATAAAATATACCTTAATAAAGAAATTTTTAAATACGTAAAATATTGGCTCATCATAGAATTTAAAATTAAGAAATGCACCAATTAAACTATACAAGACATAAAGCGGATAAGGAAAAATTTTGGAGAGTTAGTTTGTAATTATGATTGTAGATTCTTTGATGTGATGAATAATGTAGAGTTTGTATTAACATATAAATACAAATCAATATGGTTCAATGAATGATTATGAAATAGGATTTAGTTTTCCACTATTTAAACATAATATGATACAAAAGTAGATGTTAGAGATACTACACTACACATAGAATAGATTGAGGATTATGGAGAAACTCCTATTGGTAATTCTAAAATTAAAAACTCACTACAAGATTTAATGGAAAGAATGGAACAATACGGTGAGGAAGATAAGCCTAAATTAAATATATGGTGCATAGAGTATAGAAAATAAGTACACCATTGAAATGATTATCCTAAATTCAAGACAAAATTCTTTGAAATCTAATAGGTAGTAGGGCATGCGACAACACAATCCCATTTTTTGTAGAAATATATCAAAAATATATAAAATCTATATTGTAATTTATGCAAGTCAGCTAACCATGATTAGAATAACTATAGAGCTTTATAATTCCTAAATAGGGCATTTCCATAAAAGTATTGGCCATCACAGTGCAATAATTATCATAAAAAAAGCTAGTGATCCTAGGCTAAGAGGTAGATAAGGGTTGTGTGACCCATATAAGTCCATAATAGATTCCAAGTTTACCACAGTATCAGCCTCAAAGACTAGCTAGATGGACCCCTTCTTCACCAATCTAGATGCCTACGTATCCTCAATACCAATATGTAGTACCTTAGAGCTTAACCACTACACAAAAACAACACCAATAAATAAATTAGGATCCACAAGCTACATAATAATATTTATCAATGGGAGATAACAATCAACAACATCAGCAGTAGAACATTGTATAGTAACAAGGAGGATATCAAGGTGGATATTAGTCTAATAAAGGAGGAGGTCATGGTGGTTATAGAGGAGGATACCAAGGTGGTAGGGGAAACAACTATTTGAATTTAAAATTTTAATAGTTAATCAAGGACTCAACTATACCCACGATAGTTGTTTCTAAACCGAAATCAACCAATATTTGAATTTAAAATTTTAATAGTTAATCAAGGACTCAAGTATGTATAAACTATGAATTTGATGACAAAAATGTAGAAACAATTGAATAGTGTAACCACACTAATCCATGATTCAACAAGGCTCAAGTCATTTGTTTGATTTGTTACAAACAAATGATAATGAGAGATGCAAGATGAAACAAGACAAGTATGTTGAAAAAAATAGGTAGCCTAACAACATTAGCACTCCTAAAAGATGATGTGATAAATTTTTTATTTTTTAAGACTTCAAAGGCACAATATTTTAAAATGATTTAGGTATATTAATAGTTCCCTCCTCAATCAAGTGATACTCCCAATGTTTTGACACAAAAGGGGATGTTTTCTAAGTTAAATCAAAGTGTCACATGGATGACATAATGTCACCTAAAACAATGGAGTGATGTGTAATCATGACTCATCAAATGACATAGTTTGAACAATACAAATTTTATTCTAACACACCAAGAAAAAATGACAAGAATACACTAAGTATAATCATCCAAATCCTAGCAAAGGTATAACAATGTCGGGTTGTCTAAAATAATTATTTTGTGAATATTCTAGATGGATCAATATCACAATTATTTTCACATAAAATGATGAAAAATAAGTGCACATTAATAGGGTGTCCATGACACTTGGCTTATTTCAAAAAGGTCTTGCCCTTTTTGCAACCACTACATCTATCACTTGCTTAGTGTAGTGTGATGTCCAATGTGTAGATACGAATTTATGCTTAACCCAAAAACTAAAATATGGTTTAACTAATAAAACCTATAATCCTAATAGGGGTGATGAATTCAATGCTAAGAGATGAAATCTTGGGTCAAATATTCCCTATATAACTTGTGAGAGGTAATGAAGTCCCCCTCACAAACCAAGATGCAATGAAATACATGACATAATAGAAAGACTTTATGGTACCTCAAGATCACCCAATACTATTGTGAGTTTTTAAAGAGGGATGTAAATGACATTTTTTCTATGCCTTAGACTATGCTCAATTTTTGATGACATGGTGCTTTTGATCCCAAAATTTCCCTAAAGGGGACAGATGGGAGAGCATACATGCACATCTCTTTTCACTAAAACACAAAATCAATAGTCAAGTTTGTAAATAATTAAAGTGAAGTTAATTTTATTATACCAAATTGAAAGTTTTTGATTAGATTTGTTACTATCCCATTGGCTTTAAGGAGTGAAAATGGAAATAATTACAAACCACCAAAAAATAAGTTGACATTTTTTATCCCAAAAGTTCCCTAAAAGGGATAGATGGGAGAGCATACCCACACAACTCCCTATTTACTCAAAAAAAATATTAGAGTAAATAAATAATGAAAATAACTTGATTTTTTTTTAAGTGTATTCAATTTTATAGCAGTAAATAAAATGTGTGGTGGTTTTATTTTAGCCCCTTGACTTTAAGTTGTGAACTTTGAAAGAAAACATAAAAACTTAACCAATAAAACACCTTAAAAAGTTTCTTTAAAAACAAAAAATAAGGATTCATAGTTAGTTTTAGACATCAAAATGAAGTATAAATATACTAATTTAGATTGAAATAGTTTTCTCCAAATGGGCCCTATAAAGAAAAGGTCAGAACTTCATTTAGCCTTGAAGTTTATTTATTAAACAAGACAAACAATTTTGAAGGGAAAAATATGTTGAAAAGAAGGAAAAACACCAAAAAATCAAAAATGTTAGGTTAGGAAAAGGTTAACCAAAATCTCAAAAAAAAACTAAAAATAAAATAAACCTATGAAACATGCAAACAACAAGTTAGAAGGCTAAAAACAAGAAAACTGAACACAAAAATCATAAAAACTTATAGCCAGTAATTTATCTATAAATTTTAAAATATACATTCATTTATCAAAAAAAAATTAAGTTTTTTTATACGTATATGGTGTACCTCTTGAAAAAAATTTAGGTCACAAAAATAAGTAAATAAAATTTATCACATTTGTACTAATCGTTTTTACTAGAAAAATAAAAAATAGAAAGTGACAGTCACTAAAATAGTTACAACTTATAAAACATAAAGATTTTTTTTTTTTGAAATTTTCAAAGAATATTGATAACATATTTTTATACAATCATAAAAAAATTTAGAAAAAAATATTAAGTAAATAAAAATTTATTAATTCTTTATGGGGCATTTTTACTCTAGCAAAGCAAAAACAACAAAAAAAGAATTAAAACAATGAATAAAAAGAAATTTGTGGGTTGTGCATTTAGAAGATAGTTTAGATAGAATGGATAAGTGATATTCCCATTAGGTGTGCCATTTATGATCAATAAATTTGAAAAATATAGGATGTTAGATCAAGTGTTAATCCATAAAAACATGAAATCAACACACTAACATACTAACATCTCTAAGCCTAGATCTTGGGGGGAGATTAATGAACAAAAAACAATTGAAAACCTAATTAAAATGCAAAGAAAAATAATATTTACCTTATTTGAGAGATTTAAATCATTTATTCATTGGTTTTTTTGGTTTATTCATATGAAGTCTTCATCAATGACATATGGATAACATCATCACCTCTATGCACCATTATTGAATGCTTGGCTTGATTGATATGGCTTGGCTCAATTTCAACATTATGAAATTAGGATTTTAGATTCATGAATCTATTATTACATTATATATCTACTTTTATTGAGCTCCCTAAATGAATACCTCTAGTCTTACTTTTATAGGATTTTAAATCCCTTGGTATGGGTTAAATCTGACCATGGTTTAGTTTATTAACTTTGGTTGGGTTTGGCATATTATTTGAATATTATTTTAGATATTTTACAAAAGTGAAAACTCACAAAGGTAATGAGTGTGTTCTATAATGTTCTGAGATGCTCTTGAATTTCCTTTTTAGTAATTTATTTAATTGATTTATTAGCTCATGGATGAACTCAATTAGGATTTGAAATTAGTTTAACTTGATAATTGATTTTGATTAGGGTGTTCAAGTTAGTTAAATATTTTGAGGAATTTGGTCACTTGTTTGATTTTGATTAAATCAATGTTTGTATTTTACTTATTTAATTGATTTAATAGGCCAAATGGATTTAATGCAAGGTTATAAATCTAAATTTGAGACTAATAGAAATTCTTGGGATAGGTACTTAATGACTGGCAAGAATTGGTCTAAAGTTAGATATGAAGCTATTAGTGGCCAAATTTACATGTCTATAGTTTTCCCCTATTTGGGAATATGTTTCAAGTTGTAAGCATAGTAACATATTTTCAAAGAATAAAATGGTTCTTTATGCTTACAAATGTAATGGTAATGATTGAACTATAGCTGCCCCCTTGAGGGAGTAGTTGGTAAGTGGGTCAGTAAATAGTCTCTCAAAAGAAAGAAGTGAAATGAGGAGATGAAAAAATTGAAGATGATGGGCTGACAACACAATGATTTACCCAAAGCTAGGCAAAATCACTGAGAAATGCAAGTGGGATGGTGTACAATGGTTTTCCAAAAGGTGATTATAAAAATTGTACTCTGATAGTGGTAATGTGGTATGATAACACAATGATTTTCCCTAGAAAATGATATAATCATTGAGAAGATGGAGCTAGCCCAATTAGAACAGACAAAAAAGAAAGGAAAATTGGTGATAACATAATAATTTACCCCAGCAAGTGATATAATAATTGAGAATGCATATGGGATGGTGTATATTGTTGATGTAGTCTACCTTGATAATGAAAAGCATGATTACTGATTGATGATTGATAAATTGATATAGAGGATAAAGATGAAATAAGATAACCTGATAGTATGGATATGCTCATCCAAAATAAAAAAGGTTGAAATTATTTCATTACTTAATTAATGTATTGATGTTGTAGACCTCCCAAAGCTGATTTTTTCTATAGCATTTGATGGCAGGCCTCATGATAGAACACTACAAGGGCTTGGATAAAATATGCATAAGGATTGAATCCTAATATCTAGTACTCAATGGAAAATAATTTCACTAATGGTAAAAACCATGATGACAATGTAGATGTTTGAATATGGATAGATTCAAGATTAATGTGTAAGGAATCACTCAATGAAGACACATAGACTGAATCAAGGCCACAATGCTAAAAGAAAAAAAAACAAGCACACAAAATAACAAACAAAATAGATAAACTAAGAAACAAGAAAGATAATCCAAGAAACAAACAAGTGTTAGTCCCTATATTAGTATAAATGACATGATGAATATTGCCCCCTAGAAACTAGGTCACAAACGAACGAACAAACAAGGTAGGGAAATAAAAGAAAAGGAAGGGGGTAGTCGAGCTATCTCCATATGCACTAGAAAAGTGGATGCTACCTACATAGATCTATGGATATGATGATCCAACAAAAATTCAAGCTAAATATAGTTCTTCCAAGAAATGAGAAAAAAATGATGATTGATAGAAGACATGATGGATGTGATAGAAGAATAGGGATAAACTTGTAAAATATTGATAGCGTAGGATAAAAGGCCAAAAAGAATGGTGAAACTAAGGCATAAGTTATTTTATTGTGACTTAGTGAAGGTTCCTAGAATCATTAAGGCAAAGAAGTGGTCAATGTTTATTTTTTTCTAAAATATTTTCAAATGTTTTTAGAATTTTTGAAGCATCTCAACCTAGTCGATAATGATGAGACACTAAAAAGGTCCCAGCTCATAAAATAACGAGAGTGTTATTTTAAATATTTCTCATAAAATGGTGAGAGAATTAAAACTTGAAATGATGCTCACAAAATGGTGGGAACATAGGATAAAAGGCCAAAAAAGATGAGGAAACTAAGGAACAAGTGATTTACTTGTGACTTAGTGAGGATTCCTAAAATCCTTAAGGCAAAGGAGTGGTAAATGTTTTTGGTTTTTTATAAATGATTTTAAAATGCTTTTGAAAATTTTGAAGAATTTCAACCCAATTGAGAATGATGAGACACTAAAAAGGTCCGAGCTTGAAAAAATGGTGAGAATGTTATAACTTGAAATAATTTTCACAAAATGGTGAGAGCATGAAAAATTGAAATGATGCTCATAAAATGGTGAGAACATAGATAAAGGGGGACTGACCTAACCTCAACATGAATCAAAAATGACCCACATAGTCCCAAAATGGCTTTATATCTCATAGTAGTTCACCTCATAGTGGATGAATCTGACAAGTGTAGCAACTAATTCAAACAAAATAGGTATAGTTGGTATGATGGCATAGTATGACATAGGAATGGCTAGGTGATATGTCAAGGCAAAATAAATAAATGTTTCCCCTATTTTTCCCATAGGTAGTTATAAATAGGATACAATTGATAGGTCAATGATACCATTTTGCTCCAACAAGTGATATAATTAGTATCAAGACCAATGAACATTGATTTGCCCTAATAGGCGATATAATCAAGCTCACACAAATAAACTAGATACGAAGGGAATAAGAAAAAAAAGGATACAACTACCAAAAATTCTATCATACTCCTCCAAAATAATTCCTTTATCTAAAATGCTGGAAAAAAACTACTGAAACTAGTCTGACTTTGTATGCTATAAACATGAAACCAATGGATGAACCAAGGTTAAATGGGTTAGGTTGATAGGATTCAAAACATGTTTGGTTTAGTAGGAATGGAATGGTTGGATGGTCTGGCTAGAATTTCAAAATGAGAGGATAGTAGAATAAATAGTTTGATAATGGTATAAAGAAGAATATTGATAATATGGTATAACTTGAAATGGTCCTTATAGATAATACATCAAGTTACTCAAGCATAATATTACTTGAGGTGAATAATGTCCATCAGCTTATCAATTTTATTGCCATTTGGTGTGGTGAGCCTTTATGCTTCAGATCCATAGTCTATAGTGATGATGAAAGGAACCACCCAATTGGGTTTAAACTTTCCTTTATGCTTTTTTCGGCTATGGTATTCTTTTGGTTCTCTTTTAGGACAAGATCACCAAGTTCAAATGTTTTATGTTTTACATGATGATTATATTGACCTTGAAGTTAATAATGATAGGCCTACATATTATTCATAGCATCCATATGCTTCTCATCAAGTAAATCTAGCTCTTGCAGCTGAGCTACTCGATAGTCATTATCATTGAGAACATGCTTGAAAGATATTTGTAATGAAGGCAACTCAACCTCAATGGGAAGTATGGATTTAGTGCCATACACAAGTGAGTATGGAGTAGATATTATGGGTATATGATGATTGGTATAATATTCCCAAAGGGCACAAAATATTTGAAGGTGTTAATCATGACTAGCATCATTGACAATCTTTTTAAGAATGTTGAGAATGGTTTTGTTTGATGCTTCGAATTGGCCATTCCCTTGAGGGTAATATGTCATTAAAAACTGTTGTGTGATCTTGTATTCAACACATAGCTTTTAGACATCCTTGTTATTAAATAATCCTCCATTATTATATATAATGTCAAAAGGGATACTATAGCGGCAAATGAGATGGTTAAAGATGAATTTGGAAATTTGCTTTCTAGTCATGTGAGGTATATAGCTTCAACCCACTTAATGAAATATTTGGTGGTGGTGAGAATGTGTTTATGGTTGTATGATGGGGTGGGGTTTACCTCTCCAATGAGGTTAAGGCCCCATGTAGAAAATGGCCATGGTGTTAGCATTGGTTTTAAGGTCTTGGTGGGTGCATGAATCAAATTAGCATGTCATTGACACTTTTCACATTTATTGACATATGCAACTGTATCTATGTCCATTATCGACCAATAATAACCAGTATGTATGAGATTTTTGGATAGGACTACCTCACAAGTGTGGGCTCCACATAATCCTTCATGAACTTCTTGTAACTCTAATATATATTCTACCAAAGGTAAACAATGAAGCAAATTTCCATCAAAACTATGATGATATAGCGTTGGTCTGAGTAGGGTTTAATGTTGGGCATTATGGATGAAATATTTCATTTTTCTCTAAGATAATTTTTGTGGGAGTATTTTCTCATGTAAATAGGAATATAGGTTTGAGTACCAATTAGAGTTAGAACAACCAATATCACATATCATTACAACAGTTGAAGGTTCATGAGATGGTGCTATTAGATTTTATAAAAGAAACTAATAATCATTAGCTATGTCTGCATGATGAATAAATGATCCAATGGTAGCCATGGTATCTACTATTTTGTTTCTCACTCTTGGTATATGCTCAAATTGAATGTCAGTGATCTAGTGTTTAAGAGTATCAACCATTACCTTGTATGGAACCAGCTTATCATCTTTACTTTGGAAGTGGTCTATAACTTGATTGATGATTAACTCATAATCACCATAAATTGTTAGATGAAATATTTTACAAAGTACTACATATAAAATACATATGATGAGTGCTTCATATTCATCTATGTTATTGGTATAAGGTAAGCTGATTATAAATGACTTGGGGATTGGATCCCCCTGAGGTGTTATGAATAAAAGGCTTGTCCTCGATCCATGTGCAATGAATGATCCATCAAAATAAAACTTCCATGGCTTATCCTTAATATATTTTTAAATTATGGTCATGATGGATTCATCAATAAATTGGAATGTTAATGGCTTTGTGTCTTTAAGAGGTGCTTCAACAAGCTGATCTATGAGAACTTGCCCCTTAATTGCTTTCTGGTTTACATACTCTATCTCAAACTCACTAATTAACATGATCCATTTGGCCATATGAACTTGAATTTTTTTTTATAGTAGATAATTAAGCAGATCTACTTTGGAAATAACCATGGTCTTACTATTCAACATGTAGTGGCATAGTTTTTGAGCTATAAAAACCATAGCGAGAGAAGCTTTTTTGATAGGTGTATAGTTGTGCTCATATGTAACCAATGTATGAATTAGATATTACATTGAATGTTCTTTTACCTTATCATCATGTTGATCTATAAATGCCCCCAGAGCATTATTAGTAGTAAAAATATATAACAAGAATGGTTTCCCTAGCATCAAAGGCAATAAAACTGAGGGATTCATGAGATAGTCCTTTAGCTAATAAAAAAAATTTTGACAATCATTATCCCAATAAAATGTGACACCTTTATTTACTAGGTGTGTAAATGGATGGCACTTGTCCAATAGTTAAGATATGAAGCATCAGATGGACTAGATCTTGCCCTACAAATTATGGAGCTACTTTAGATTGGTCGATGACAACATCTCTGTTATGGCTCTTTAGCTACATCAAATTCAATGCCCCTATGAGACATGATGAAGCCAAATAATTTTACTGATGTAACTCCAAACACACACTTCTTGGGGTTGAGATTTACTTTGTATTCTTGTAGTCACTCAAATATCATCCTTAATGTTATTGAATGGTCAACCCTAGTTATAGATTTACCTAGTATATCGTCGACATATTCTTCAATAGTATCATGCATCATATCATGAATTATGACTATCATAGCTCTTTGATATGTGGCCCTTGCATTCTTAAGGCCAAATAGCATGATGATAATATAATGTTCCCTACGGATTGGTGAATGTTATTTTTTGCTAGTCTTCTAGTGTTATTCTAATTTGATTGTAACCTGAGAAGCCATCCATTAGTGAAAGAATTTCATAACCCACTATGGATTTAACTATCATGTTAATTTTAGGCAATGGAAATTCATCCTTAAGGAATGCTTTGTTAATGTCATGAAAATCAGTATAGATTTTGATTCCCTTTGGTTTCTTACTAACAGGTACTACATTAGAAATCCATTTAGAGTAGTCAATTGATCTAATACATACTAATTCTAAGAGTTTATCCAACACTTTATTCACTATGTATAAATGAAAGGATGCATCTTGTGTAACTTTGGTTTTACAAGTTTGGCATCAGGATTGACCATAAGGTGGTGCAGAACCAAGATAGGGTCCAAACTAGGCATGTCATAATATGCCCAAGCAAATATATTTATAAACTCTCTTATTAGGGATGTGAAGACTTCATGTTCCTTTTCAGTAAGGGATGCACCTAGATTGATCCACTTTGGATCATCTAGGGACCTAATGTTAACCTCTATGGTATATTCAACTAGAAGAGTTGAGCCATCATCAAGGATAGTTGGTAATGTTTTGAACTGATTGGTAACATTAGATTCCTTTGTCAGTACTATTTCTTTGACAAGATCTCAAAGACATGAGGAATGGGAATCTCTTAATGGGAGATTAGGTCATGTGACAAAGACAATCCAAAATTCTTGTATGACTTGATCAAAGGATTCCTACCTTTCAAAATTGAATTCAGACCCATTATCATGTTCGTTATTAGCATTCTCTTGAATGAATTGATCAAAAGCCTATTGCTCTTTAGGGATGGGCTTAGATCTATATTAAACTTCATCATTATTAGTTTCTTTCATGATTTTCTCAAAATATTGATGCTCTTTAATAATAAATTGGATACATAAACAAGTTCATCTTTGGTGGTCTCATAGTCTATACATGAAGAATGTTGAACACCCCCATCTAATGGAACTTGAAATAGTTTTTCATTACCAGACTGGCCTTTATATTTACTATTTTCTTGGTCAAAAATTGCTTTAAATAGGTTTTCACTTTGAGACCTCAATGCTTTGTTTTTTTGATTTTGGCTAAGGGTGTTCAATTGTTCTCCAAAATAGGCTTCAGGATCTAATTTGATTAAGAATCCTAATTTATGATCTCCCAATGGAACATTGTCCCTAAGACCTAGAAAATCACATAATGCTTCATCATTTTAAAACTCATCAATTGGTATGTGTGTCTTTTGTTGGTTCCAATTTATTACTTGGGAATAATATAATGGTAAGGGATTTTTATGAGTGATTGGGTGCAAATGGTGTGATTATCAAATAGGTTAGTCTAGGCTAAGTCATCAAATAAGCTATGATCAAAATCTAATTCACTTCCAACATTATCATCATTAGTCAATGGAAATGGAAAATGAGTAAGGTATATGGGGTCACCCCCAAGAGGTTTAAATCCAAGTTTATGGGGTCCTTTGTACTTGGTCATAGAAATAAGTTCCAACATTCCCATAGATTTGGCCCAAGGCCCCTTGCTTCATAATCTTGATTTCCATGATATGATTGAGCATGAGATACTTGGGGTTCTTGTAATAATTAGACAAATTATCATTATAAAGCCATGACTCATCTCATTCGAGAAGGTCTTGTTCTAGGTTTGAAGCTAGTATGAAAATGACTAGTCCTAGATTATGAATGTGGCCATTCCCCTTTCTTTGCCAGTTCATGTGTGGCATAGCTTTAGGTCTTCCAAAGGAAATTGGGTTCTGAGGAATTTTTGTAATATGAAATGTATCATGAGTTAAGTACTCTCCTAGGCCATTATCCAATATGGTAAAATTATTGGATAGTTTAGGAGATGGCATGCAAATGAGAGAATCAAGGGTATTAGTGTGAATATAGTTGTTATTTCATAATTAAAGGAGTATTTCCTTCCCATTATCCTATTTATTATATGGATTCATGTCAAAACAATAGTTTTAACTTTGGAACTCATCCTATAGATGTTTACAATGCTCATATAGATGCAACTCTCTTGGAATGTTAACCTCTATCCCTAAATGGGAAAACTTAATACATTGGTACAATGTTGATGGGACATCTTATGTAACAAGGCCTACCCAAAAGCATATTTGATCCACACCCCCTCTCAGGGATATGTCTCCCTACTGAGGCAATCATCATATGCCACCTGTCCTACCAAGAATTGCCTTGAGTGCTTCATGGCTAACCATATAGGGATTTGGAAGAGGACCCAGATCACTCTAGAGCTTTTGGCATGACGACTAGTCTTTTATTGGTATCAGAGCTAGGTCTCAAGGTCGAGACCTACAGAAGCTAGTGGGCATGATCCACATCCCTTCTCAGGGATATGTTTCCCCACTGAGGCAATCATTGCATGCTATGTGTCTGACCAAGAATTACCTCAAGTGTTTTGTGGTTGGCCATATAGGGATCTAAAAGAGGACCTAGATCACTCCAAATATTTTGTCATGATGGCTAGTACTTCTATTATGGCTAGCCACAAAGCACCCAAGGTAATTCCTGATTAGACATGTGGCGTGTGATGATCGCCTCAGTGGGGAGACGTATCCTTGAGAAGGGATGTGGATCATGCCCACCAGCTTTCATGGGTCTTGACCTCAAGACCTAGCTCTGATATAAATAAAAGACTGGCCGTCATGCCAAAAGCTCTAGAGTGATCTGGGTCCTCTTCTAGATCCCTATTGTCCAGTCACAAAGCACTTAAGGCAATTCCTAGTCAAACACATGGCATGCGATGATCACCTCAACAAGGAGACATATCCCTAAGAAGGGATGTGGATCAATATTGTATGACAAAACAAGATCTAATTAATGGAAAATGCTATCATGATTTAAGGGCCCAATGATAACTGGAAAGCTAATGGTGCCCTATGATTCATGCCCTTAATTATCATATGATTTGATGGTGATTATTTCTACTTAGAGATCCATCATTGTGTACCCAAGAATCTTGATGATCTTGAGAGATACTATGTTTAGACCTAATACATTATCTATAAGGATACATTTCACTTTGTGCCACATTATATATACTTCAATGTATAATGGATTGTTATGCAATGGGCCAAGAGGTGACATATCACTTTGGTTGAATGTGACTTGTCGGGCTGGAGCTAGGTGTCCAGCCAAAGCTTGAAATTGGTCAGGGGATATGTCATTCAGAACAACATATTGGCTAAGGTATTCATTCAATATTTTCTTATATATTGTTGATGTGAACAAAAAATATAAAATGGATATTTATGTTGGCATTTTTTACAATTATTCCATTATATCACATGTCTTTTCTTGAATAATGTTAAATGGCTTATTTCAAGGCAAAATGGTGGGTTGGATGATGGGTGAAGTGGTATGTGGTTATGGGCCTAGTATTTTAATTTTATACCACTGAGTTGTGATTGCATAATTAGGATAAGATATAAGACTATTATTGTTAACTGATGCTAGTGGAAGGGGGATAGATAAGTCTCAGTCATCGATGTAGTTGAGTGTGGTCATGATGAATGATGAGTTATCATTATAAGGTCCTAACAAGGGAATCATTGCTTGATTTTTCATCTATGTGCGGTCCTTGGTGAAAGAAGGGTTACTAGAATGATTGGATTGGTTTGGTATTACTAGAAATGGTCTTGTATGGTTGAAATTTGGTCTAGTATTGATGGAAATGGTATTAATGCTACCTCTCAAGATATGATCTATAACTAAGTTATATTCATGTGAAACAACATGGTAATTTTTTTGATTGTGGCCACTATTCTGGCCTTGGTTCTATCCATTATTTTGGATTTGATGGTTTTTCTACTATTTTTGATGATTTAAGCTTTTTTGTTGATGTTGTTGTTGTTGCACTAGCTGATTATTATTTTGAGGAAATGGGTTTTGATAGATGCCAAGGTTCTAATTAGATGTGGAAGCTCCCTTATCTAATGTGATCTATCCATTCTCCAAAATATTTTGGATGACATGTTTGATTTTCATATATCATTGTAAATTATGGCCTTTAACCTATAGACTTTATAGAATTATTCTAGCTTATACCAATCTGGCATGTTTATGCTCCCATAATATCAATATTTTAGAATGAGGTATTCAATTAGGTTAGTTATTAAAAGCTTTCAAAAGACTAATTCAATGGGTTCTCTAAGCTTGGTAAAAGGATTATGAGTACATGGGTTTCTCCTTAAAGGAGTTGGGTTTTTCAAAGTCAAACACTACTATAATTATTGCATTTATTACTCTGGCTTAGCTTGTGCTTATTGTGCATACTACAGCTATTGAAGAGTTTTTAAGGTAGGAGTAAGATGAAAAGGTGGTTTTAGTCAAGCAGATGGTGTTTACACCATTTGGACATGGTGTGACTCTATTACTCCATTCCCAACATCATTTGTATTACGATTAAATTATTTTGGCCTATCATTGTTATTAGCCTATGACAGTTGCAATGCTTATGATTGGTTTGGATTTTGATGATGATTATTGGTATAATTTTGGTTTTAGCCATTGTTCTGATCGGTTAAGTTTAGTTTTATGATCCCTTTGTTAATAAGGGCTCTTTTGATCACTAAACCTTTGTCGATGATCTCTTTAAACATATGTACACATTGTAACTCTAGATAGTAGGATATTTCACTATGTATATTTTTGGTAAACATAGCTACTAGTTATTTGTCTGGTAGACTATGGGTAAAGTGGTTGGTAAGTGCTCTCCATCGTTGTAAATAATTTGTGAAGCTTTCACCTAGTTTTTTATTTACTTGTGTTAAGTTGATGAATGAAATGTCATGCTCAAAATGGTATGAGAAGTGTTGCACAAACTTATCAGATAGATCATCAAAGTCAGAAATTGAGTTCTTTAGTAGTTTAAAAAACCATTCTAAGGCATGTCTAGCTAAACTTATTGGAAACAACAATAACAACAAATATATGTCACTATATGCCACTAGCTGACATGCAATAAAAAACTCTATCAGATGTGCTTTGGGATTACCTTCCCCCTTGTATTTGTCAAACTTGGGTGGATCATATCCTTGAGGGAATGGAATATATAAGTAATCCATGTTAAAAGGATATGAACACACATCATCCAATTTGAACTTTCTAACCTATTTCTTAGCTTGGAAGGTAGAAATTGCATCCTTCATTTATTATAATTCTTGCTCAAGGAAAGTTGTTAGAATATTGGCCTAGGTTGATGGTTTTGAATTCACAAGTGGATAAATAGGACTAAGATATGATGTAGGGATTTGCTGGAGTAGGTTGGATTAGTTAGGTAATGGTTTAGGAATGTGCATGCATGGATTAGGATGCAATTATTTAAATTGTACCTATGAATGTGAAATTTTGGTTGGGGTTGGATATGTACAATTGATTTTGTGGATATTGGGGATGAGATGAAGGGATATAACCATACTATGCCTATTGTGGTTGAATAGGGAATTATTTTTGCCTATTTAATCTTTGTTGTTGAGTAGGAACTTGTGAGCTAAGACCATATCTTTAAACATGTGGTACATTTTTCATAAAAGGTAATTCCTGTCTAGAAAGTACTTGAAGAACATTGGGACATCTTTGTTGTGTGAATACCTGTTGATAAGTAGATGCATGTTGAATATTTGATACCTTTCATTGACTAATATGAATACATTTCTAATTAGACATTATTTGATTTTGGATTGATATATTGGCTTGTGAAGGAAGAGGTATGTTTGCTACTACTTGGTGAAGTGGAACATTGGTTTCCCCTTATTGAGGTGGCAATGCGTTTAACCTATGGTGTTGAGATAATTGATTATGACTATTGTTTTTGAATCCTACTTGTCATATTTTGGGGAGGAGTAGGATTTGACATGTTATATTATGGTATGACATTTATTTTTGGTTGGCTACTTAATCCTATTGGTTATGTGCTTGAAGAAATAACTAGTTGAGGATTAGAAGTATTTGGTTGAGGTTGGGACGTAGAAGCTCATACTCCTTGATTTTGAAAACCACCAATGGTACAAGTTGAAATAATGTTTTATTGTTAATTTATGTTTGTATACCAGCATCACTTTGTTTTAAATTAGATGTTGCTTATGCATTATCCCATATGTTTTTCTCAATATCATGCATAAAAATTGAAGATATTTCCCTCTATAATCAGTTTATTGAACATGGTTTTTACTAAAGTGTTTTGTGTAAGTGGGTCTAAACCTTGATTGTCCTAACCTATCAACTCTATTAAAACTTTTCTATGAGGAGATAGATTAATAAGAGGTGCATTATGACAAGGCCATATTAGTTGAGTTACAAGCTAAATTTAGATATGTCTGGTATGCTTGATGCATTTTATCAAAGTGGTCATCCATGGGACCTCTTTGTGCGATAAACACATAGGGGTTTTAATAAGGTATTGGTATAATTGCATTAGGGTTTCTATAAGAGAACTATCCATGATTCTGATAGCAAAACATGTTGGAAGGATCTCTTTCTATATTTTGTAAGTTTTCATACCATAATTTGGTGGTTCTATTGGGATCATATGTTGATGTCATTGTGATGTGATATGGTTGTTTTTGAGTACTTTATGTAACCAATGGTATGCTAGATAAGTTTGGGTATTTATCTATTGATCTTACTCTGTATATGGAGGTGTACTAATGAAATAGTTGGCCAAAATATCATAACTTTACCCCCTTAGTTGAATTTTTTGGGGTGGATAAGAATATATTTCCTAAATGACATTGTCTTCAATAGGGTTTTCCACAAAGTCCTCTTGTGTGAAAGGATTTCCATATCTATAATTGTACATAGTTCCAATACGTGTATAGTAAGCCATGTTCAAATTAAATGACAAATATTTCACTACAAGAGAAGGGAATAAGGTTCTATAAAATCTATAAAATATATACCTTTTGTAAAGACAAATGTTTCAAATGTGATCTAGTTTAGTCAAAGGTGGAGCTAAATATTCAAAAATTCTATGTAAAGACTTGATAAAATAGTGTATCATCAAATGATAAATTTGAAGTGTCTGATACATATAAAGGTCACACAAAATTATCTAAGAATCAAACTACCAAACTCTAATATTGAAACGTGTTCCTAATAGGTCTAAGCTACTAAAGGGAAAAGTTTCTAGGTATTTTGTCCAAATGTGGAGTCAAAATTTAGGCTTAAATAGGATATGTGAGGACTAATGCTTAAATGGTGGAAAAATCTCAACTTAAAAAGGATGATTGATTAATATAACAAACTTAGAACAATTTAACATAGACAAGGTACATGAATCTAGGCATAAAAAAAGATTTGATTGGTATAAGATGTTAAACAAGAGATGTTTGAAGATAAATTGATTTGAATAAAATAAAAGCACAAAATAATATAATTTTCCAAATATGAGAGAAAAACTAACCCAAGTTATATAATCCAAAAGAGGAAGGTCTAGGTATTAACCCCACGAATTGAGGTCTAAACCAAAATCAACCAATATTTGAATTTGAACATGTAATAGTTAGTGAAGGACTCAACTAAGGATAAACTATGAATTTGATGACAAAGATGTAGAAAGAATTGAATAGCATGACCATGCTAATCCAAGATTCAACAAGGCTCAAGTGATTGGTTGCAAATAAATGATAATAAAAACACAAGATGAAATAGAAAAAGCCCTTTGAAATAAAATGGGCAGCCTAATAATGTTATCACTCTCAAAAGATGATGTGACAAATGGTTTATGTTTCAAGACTTCAAAGGCAAAATATTTTGAAATGATTTAGGTATAATAAAGGTGTCCTCTTCAATCAAGTGTGACTCCCAATGTTTTGACACAAAAGGGAATGTTTGCTAAGTTAAATCAAAGTGTCATATAAATGGCATAACACCTCCTCAAATAATGGAGTCATGTGGACTCATGACTCGTCAAATAACATGTTTTGAACAATACAAGTTTTTATTCTAACACAGCAATAAAAAATGACCAAAATACACTAAGTATAATCATCCAAATCCTAACAAGGGTATGGCAATGTGGGGTTGACTAAACTAATTATTTTGTAAATATTCTAGATAGATCAATTTCACAATGACTTTCACATCAAATGATGTACAATAAGTGCACTTTAAGTAGGTGTCCATGATACTTGAATTTTTGCAAAAAGGTGTTGCCCTTTTTTCAACCACTACATCCATCACTTGCTTAGTGTAGTGTGATGTCCAATGTCTAGATACATCCTAATGCTTAATCCCAAAACTAAAAGGTGGTTTAACCACTCAAACCTCTGATCCTAGTGGGGGTGATGAATTAAATTCCATGAGATAAAAGTCTATGTTAGATATTCCTTATATAACTTGTGGGAGGTAATGAACTCCCCCTCACAACCCAAGATGCAACGAAATAAATGACATAATAGAAAGACTTTATGGTCACCTCAAGATCACCCAATACTATTATGAGTTTTTGTGGAGGGATTTAAACAAAATTCTTTCCATATCTTGGACTAGGCTCAATGTACGATGAGATGGTGCTGTTGATCCCAAAATTTTTATAAAGGGCATGGATGGGAGAGCATACACGCATGTCTCTTTTAGCTAAAACACATAATCAACAAGCAAGTTTGTAAATAATTGAAGTAAAATTAATTTCATTGCACCAAATTAAAAGTGTTTCTTTAAATTCTTTAATATCAACATGGATTTAAGAAGTGAAAATAAAAATAATTGCAAAATACCCAAAACAAATTTGGTGCTTTTGATCCCAAAAGTTTCTTAAAGGGGATGGATGGGAGAACATACATCAAAACTCCCTATTTACTCAAAAAAAAAAAAGACTAAAAAAATAATAAAAATAACTTTAAAAAACTTTGAATTGTATTCAATTTTATATCACTAAATGAAATTTATGGTGGTATTCTTTTAGCCCCGTGGCTTTAAGTTGTGAACTTTGAAAGAAACTACAAAAAAATAACCAATAAAACACCTTAAAAAGTTTCTTTAAACACCAAAATGAAGGATTCCTAGTTCATTTTAGACATTAAAATGAAGTTTAAAAAGACTAATTTATATTTAAATGGTTTTCTCCAAATATTTCTTGCAAAGAAAAGGTCAGAACTTCAATTAGCCTTGAAGCTTATTTGTCAAATGAGACAAGAAACTTTGAAGGGAAAATTTGTCAACCCTAAGGTAAAACCCCAAAAAATAAAAAATGGTAGATTAGGCAAAGGTTAATCAAAATATCATTAAAAAAACTCAAAAAAAAAATTTAAAAATAAAATAAACCTATGTAACATGCAAACAACAAGTTAGAAGGTTAAAAATAAGAAAACCGAACACAAAAATCATAAAAACTTGTAGTCAATAATTTAACCATAAATTTTAAAACATAAATTTTTTTGTCACAAAATTTTTGGATGTTATTTATGTATTTTTCACACCTCTCTAAAAAAATTCATGTCAAAAATTTAATTAAAAAAAATTATTAGCTTTGTACTAGCTATTTTTACAAGAAAAATAAAAAATATAAAGTGACAGCCACTAAAAGAGTTATAACTTATAAAATATAAAGATATTTTTATTCAATTTAAAAAATATATAAATAACATGTGTATATATACTCCTAAATAAATTTATAAAAAAATCAAGTAAATAAAAATTTATTAATTCTTTATGGGCTATTTTTACTCTAACAAAGCAAAAACAAAAAAAAAATAAAACTATGAATACAAAGAAATTCATGGGTTGTGCACACATGACGATAGTTACACTAGGAGTGTCATTTATGATCAAGTAATTTGACAATGAGTGGAGCTTATATCAAGTGTTATTCCATAAAATCATGAAATCAACATGATAACATACTAATATCTCTAAGCCTAGATCTTAGGGGGAGCTTAATGAACGAATAACAATTGAAAACCCAACTAAAATTCAAAGATTTTTTTTTTACCTTCCTTGATAGCTCCAAATGATTTATTCATTATCATAGTTTATGCATATAAGTCTTCATCAATGACATATGACTAACATCATCTCCTCTATGCACCATTGTTGAATGCTTGGCTTGATTGATATGGCTTGGCTCAATTTCAACATTATAACACTAGGATTTTAGCTTCATGAATATATTCCTGCATTATAAATCTACTTTGATTGAGATCCTTAAATGAAGAGATCTAATTTTTCAAATCCCTTGGAATGGGTTAAAACAGACCATGGTTGAGTTTGGCATATTTATATGATATTCTTTTAGATATTTTCTAAAAGTGGAAACTCATAAAGGTAATGAGTGTGTTCTATAATGTTCTAATATGCTCTTGAATTTCCTTTTTAGTACTTGATTTATTATCTCATGGTTGAACTCAATTAGGATTTGAAACTTATTTAAATTTTTAATTGATTTTGATTAGGGTATACAAGTTAATTAATTCTTTTTATGCATTTGGTCATTTTTTAAATTTTTATTAAAACAATATGTGTATTTACCTTGCATAATTGATTTAATAGGCCAAATTGATTAAATGCAAGGTTATAAAACTACATTTGAGATTAATAAAAATTCTTGGGCTAAGTATTCAATGATTGGCAAGAATTGGTCTAAATTTAGATATGAAGCCATTGGTGGAAAAATTTACATGTCTACACATTATATGACAAGATGGAGTTGTCGTTGTTCTCACAGATCTCCTAAAACTTTTGAGTACTCCATGCAATAAAGATATATCATAGAACATCATGAATCTATTGTATAACCTTATAAAATGTTTGCGCCATGGCCAATAAAAGACATAAAAACTAGTTTGGTATGTAATGATAAAGAAACCATGTGTTGTTGATGCATATATTGATATTAAGGTTACTTGTTATGAGATCATGAATGCTTTCTTTGATTTTGGTAGCACAGTTAATATGATTGCTAGATCTACATGGGAAGCTATTAGATGACTAGCTCTTAGCTATAACTCAATAACTTTGAGCCTAGTTGATTACAAAAAAGTTAATCCTATTGGTAGAGTAGAAGACATCAAGATCAAAGTCATAAACTTGTCTCTATGAGGTGACTCTGAGGTCATTAACATGAAGACTGAAATAATGCAGTACACTACACTGATAGGAAAAATATGGGCATATGATGGTCAAATGACTATCAATACATTGCACAACCATATTGAGGCACATCAAGGTGATAAACTCGTTATCATTCCTCTAAATAGAGTGCACAAGCCCTACATAATTATAGCTAAACTAGACTCCCCCTATGTTCCTTAAGAAACTAGTTAGATAAAGGTCAATATTGAGGAAAATCCAAAAGTTATACATGTGGTTGAATGTAACTTATTATACTAGCATGCCAAACCATAGGTACAATTGTTGATCACTCAAAAACTCAAGACATCAAAATAGTGGAGGTCCAAACATGAAGCTACATAGCTAGTGTTAGATCATATTTTAATTGAACAATGTGCCTCTATGTCTACAAAATATCTTACTTTATCAAAAGTTGACTTATTATATCAAGCTGGTGATCATGTGTAGGACTACATAGAGCTGAAAAGGGAAGGAAATTTTCCATGGGAAGCAACTTTATCTATCAGTGGCAACTCAGATACCCACCTCCTCAACTAAGCTCAAGGAGATCACAAACATTCACTGATGTTAATGGTCTTTGTGCATGAGAGATAATTTCTTATAAACTATGCAATTGAGGACATTAATGATTTCATTCTACACTTTTAATTCCATGTTTCATCCGTCAATTAATAGGTCAACACTTTAAATTATGGCTTGAAGGGAGTTACTATGACAGGGTGGGCAACTCATTGAGATAATCAACTTGAGTTGGATAATTCCTATGAGCTCATGATCAATAGATTCCAACTACCTTAGTTCATCCACATGAATTGGCCATTATTTCAAAAAGGTGATTACCCCAAAATACATATGCATAAATGTGTTGAAGTTTAGAATGAGGAACATGTACCAAAATATTGGGTTCACACATTCCACTATACACTAACTCCACTACTAACAACCTGGTACATGCACAAACAATGTAGATAACATACTAAGCATTGGGCACAAGTGTATAGGGATTTTATATAGACATTTTTGTTTGAATATGAAAATCTACTAGTTCATAATGAACTACACAAGGTCAAGTATTTTTTGTGCCATGGGTGCACAAAAAACTTGAGAAGCACAACAAAATATACTACACAAAAGAACATATCCTCTAATCTTAACTCGACACTGTAAATTTTTAAGGCTTATAAGAATGAAGAACAATATTGACATAGTCATGTCACTACATCCAAAATTAAGTAGAAGACATTGAGGATTCTGATTTGGATGGTGATTTAGATCTAAATGATATAATCAAACTAGAGAGATCTGTATAGCTACTCAAGGACACTAGCATATCATTTACTAAAGAAGATAAGCTACACAACATTCAAAATATAGAATAGGAAGGGAAAAATAGGATACAAGAATATGTGGATGAATAAAAACACAATATTTATTAGTACCCAATCAAGAATTACATCTCTCTCATTGGAATCAAGGAGGTTCTAAAACTAATAAGCATAGGTGAATATTAGATAAACACTAAAATTTTGGAAGCTTTACAATTTTTGAGGGATTACCAAGATGTCTTCCTTACCAAATTATCATAATTTCAAGGAGTCAACCCATCTCTAGGTGAAATGTGCATTGAATTGATGGAGTGCACATGATGGATCAAGAAGTGGCCATATAGCCTCAATTTGAATATGAAGCTAAATGTAAAGGTAGAATTGGATATAATGTCAGACATAGGGATAATCTATCTAGTAGAAAAAGCCAATTGGGTAAGCCCCATGGTACCTCATCCCAAGAAAATAAGAGATATTTGAGTATGTGGGGACTACCACATCCTGAATGATTCCTACATAAATGATCTATTTCTAATACCATTCATAGATAAAGTTTTGGAGTCTATTATAACACACAAAGTATATTATTTCATGAATGGTTTCAGTGGATATCATCAGATCTCAATCATAGAATAAGACTGAGCCAAAATAAATTTTACAATAGAGTGGGTTTTTTTGCATATAAGGTAATGCCTTTTGGCATAAATATTTCACCTTGGTATTATCTCATGTAGTGGTTATAACATTAAAGGATTTTATTCATGACTTCCTAGAAGTTTATCTAGATGATTGGGTAGTTTTCTGCTTATTCAAAGAATACTTATCTAAGTTGCATCTAATGTCGGAACGATGTCGAGCTTTGTGCATCGCTTTGAGTCTAAAGAAATGCCTATTTTTTACACCATTTAGTGTTTTTATTTTGTATGGTGTATGAAGCAAAGGTATTCTATTAGATCAAGATAAAATTGTAGTAAGGCTAAGTATGATTCCACTAGTTAGTTACATTAAAGTATAATTGTTTTAGGGCATACAGGCTACTATCATAGGTTCATAAAATGGTACATATCTATTTTATCTCCATTGGAATACTTATTGGATAAGGACGAAAAGTTTTTATGGAATTTAGAATGCCAATAAACTTTCATTGAACTAAAAAAGTTCCTGGTTACTATGCCCATACTTGTATTTCTAGACCAAAGCAGTGTTTTTCAAGTACATTTAAATGCTTCGGGTATCACAATTAGAGCCTTGATTATACATCTTAGAGATGGTGTGATGGACCATCCTATTCATTTTGATATTAATAAACTATGAAATGTAGATAAACATTGTACAACTATGGAATAGGAAACATTGGCCATTGTGTTCTCACTTTAAAAATTCTAGTACAATCTACTTGAAACACCATTTAAAGTCTTCATGACCATCAATCCATATGATATCTAGTCAATAAGCTGATGTTAGGAAGATGTATATCTTGATGGCTGATGTTATTCTAGGATTTTAAATTCCACATAAATGTCAAGCTAGGAAAATAGAATGTAAGACCATACCACCTCAACCATATCCTAAATGGGGAAGAGTTGGAAGAATTACAAGTAGAATCTCTTGACTCCCATCTCTTTTGTGTCTCTATGATTCCTAAAAAAATTCAATCCATTTCCAACTTTCTTGAGAAAGGAATATTCACTATGCACTTTTAAGAGTGGGATAAAAAGTAGTTTGTGAATAGAGCACTACCATATACCATTATTAATGGACTTTTATATCACTTGGGAAAGGATGAAGTCATACATAGGGTTATCCTCAAACATGAATGACCTCAAATCTTGGAGGAAGCTCATTAAGGAGTTGTAGGAAGACATTTTTCAAGAGAGGTTATAGATAGAAAGATTCTATAGAGTGTACTATGGTGACCAAATTTGTTTCAAAATGTGCATGGAATTGTGCAGCACTACGATGCCTACCAATGCATGGACAAACCACTATAAAAAGATGAGATGCCATTATAACCATTGTAGTAGAATATCCTTTCAAAAAGTGGGGTATTGATTTTGTCAAACCAATCAACCCATTAAGAAATCATATCAAATCAAGGTAGATCATTCTTGTGACAAACTATATTACTAAGTGGGTTGAAGTTGCTGCCACACCTAGCTGTAGTGTGAGGGATGCAATGAAATTTCGATATGAAAATATCATTACTAGGTTTGGATGCCCTATAGAGTTAGTCAGCTATAGAGGAAATCACTTTCTAAAAAACACCATTAAGGATTTTATTGAAGATTTAATGATTTCTCATCATAAAATCACTGCTTATCATCCACAAGCCCATGGCCAAGCTAAATCATCTAATAAAGTAATCAATAAAATGCTGACCAAAATCTATAATGGTAAGTAGGATGATTGGGAAGATTGAATTCCTAAAATCTTGTGGTCATATCACACACATTACAAAAGGATTATAATATTTATGCCATTTCAGTTGGTGTATGGTCTAAAATTATCCATGTCAATGGAATATCTAGTACCCAACCTATGCATTGCCATGGTCATGTGATTTAGAGATCAAGAATCTCTTACTAATTCACTCCTTGAACTAAATTATATGGATGAGTTCAAATGTAGAGTAGCCTAGACACAAGAAGTGCATAAGTATAGTGAGAAATCCTGACATGATGCCATAAAGAAATTGATAAAGATAAACCAGTTTTACTATATGATACTTAGTTTAGAGCATTCTTAGGAAATCTCTATATAAGATAGAAAGGTACAGACATTATACATGACCTAACACAACAAGGAACCATGGTTTTAAGGGATCTTTAGGGAACCATGTTACCAAGGTAGGTAGATGGTTGTAGGCTTAATCCCTACCACCAATAGTCTATGGATCTAATTTTACAAGCTAAGTAGGTGCTGAGTAGCACCATGTGATTAAAATTTATCTATTTCAAAGTTTTGTGTGTGTGTGTTTGTTTTCAATTTTATTTGTATGAAGTATAAATAGCATACATCATGTGCACTAGATGTGCACATGAGGATCCATGTGTACCATGGAAAATGTCAAAGAGAAGAGACTAAAAAGTATTGAGTCTAGGAAATATGCTAAAAAGTCCCATCAACAAGATATCCATCAGATAACAGTCATCCAATCAAAGTAAATGTAAGATCTAAGGGTTGATTGATGTGATCTTTAATAGATTAGTGGCTCATCAACATCAATAACACATACCTCTCATATGAACATCAAAGAACATAAATTCATAACTCCACAAATGTGATAATGACTAACTAATTTAATGACTAGATTGGATACAAATTTACCACATCTACCATTACATTCAAGATGAGTAGACAACTAAGCATATCCTAGATGTGAAAGCCAAGAGGTGTCAAATCTCTAAAATTTAATTTCAAACACCAAGTTGACATTTCAACTTTGAGCACATCCTTCATGAGATATAACTATCAAGAGTTGAACTATTACTTTTGACCTACATAGACATGGATATCATGAAACTAATATGACCCCTCTCTGAAGCATAAAAATAAGCCATGGGTGTCAACATGGCACTTTTATAAACCAACAAAAATGATGGAGATCCATTTTAGTACCTATATAAAGCTGAGAAGAAGATATTCCACCCTAATCCTATTGATGTTGTACAACAACTCACCCACGTAGCTCCCCACCAATTATGGAACATAAACATTGAGTACCTATTGTGTATGCCAACATTCAACAACCTACGAGAGATAGTTCAAGTATTTATTTAGAAATATAATGATGACACAATCAATTTAGATCCAAATGAGACTGTGGTAATCAACACACAAGCCATGGCCTAAGCTTTGGGCATGCCTATGCATCGAAATTCCCTACTATCCTACAAGAAAAAAATGCTACCCATTTTTACAAAAGTTTAGGACTTATATGTGTGATGTAATTTATGGGTCCCCATTGATGAAATTACAGATAATCCTATGCACATTATCATCTAATACATCACTAAAATATTTTGGTAGACAACCAAGTCTGCCAAGCAAATACCCAACGGCATTGTGGAAATTTCTCATAAGATGATCCACCAAAATGAAGCATTCAACTAGCTTGATAACTTCATCTAGGATTTTCTCACAAACATTTAAAAGTATCACACCACTCCTAGGTAGATGTTCCAATCTCATTTTTTTATCTTCCTAGTTTGCTTCATGTAGTGGAAATCAACAGATGGAGAAGTGTACCTAGATATGGATTACTAGTCATAGTAATTTTGAAACATAATCTAGATATAGATAATGGAACTATTATATATGAGGGTAAGATCAAATTTTAGTGGTAGTGTCTAGACCTCATAAACACACATCCCCAAGTGCCACCTGATGTCTTGTAGTACCTAGGTTAGCATGTTACAGTCACACTACTACCCAAAGGAGTCTTTATCATAATCCATGAGCTACCATGCTCACCATTCAATACATTCCCATTAATTTCCATCATGTATATGGCAAAAGATAAAGTGTCTAGATAACATGAGTATGCAACTAAGCATGTAAACACTTGCAATATATTCCACTTAGCATAGATATTCATGTTATACAATAACTAGAGCTAGGATATAGTTCATAATAGAAGAAGGGGAAGTGCAAAGTAGATCCACATTCAATGTCTCCTCCCTCAAAGGGAACAACATGTATCACTGCAACCTAGAAGGATAACTTGAAGGTGCTATAGATATCTAGCTCCTGTGACACTCTTTGAAATAGAAACATATGAACAAGAAGTCTACCAAGTCATATTGGTGGACATGGCTAGAGACTATTATGAGGAGGAGTAAAAGGAATTTTTCTTTTGGAAGGTGGTGCATATAGTACAAGTGAAAAAGTAAGTTCCTCTTGAGATATGGGTGGAACTCTTAGTTTACCCATCATTTATCATTGTTGACACAGTCTAAGAAAAATCATAGTAGTTATAACAATGAATGGACTTCTTTTGGCCTTCATCTATTTTAACATTCATAGCTGATATCATCTTTGCACCCCTACCAAATATTCCACCAAAAAAAATTATGTGTAGGCATAGAAAATGATGGGAGACAATAGTCTCACCTACCTTAAAATATCACACGTGTGGTCTACCAGCTACTGCATAGGAAGCACAACCAACTCCAAAATCTTTTGCATTACTAATATGATGCAAACTAGTCACAATCAATAGAAGGAAGTAACAGGTTCTATGTTTGAATGTATGATTAGATGATTCCCCACCATCATCATAGGCACAAAAGGTTGAGCAGTCAATCGTAGAGGAGAAAAAAATTGCTAGGGAAGAATCCACTCACATAGTCGAACACCGATTGAGGGAGGAAAAAAAAAGAAGGAAAGAAAAGCATAGCAACAACATGTAACACAATAAGCTGAAGAAGCTGAGGTCACACAAAATTCCAATTATGTAGAGGTAGACATAGAAAAGACCAAAGAAATAGCTAAATAGGCACAAGAAGTAGCTGATGTAACAAAGCACATGTAGGAGGAAAGTGAGAAGGAAAAAGAAGAATAATAAAAGAGGAAAAAATATGAAACACTCTTGGCACAATAGTAGGTAGACTAAGCTACAAATAAAAAGGAGGAAGATGATGCAGTCCTATGGCAATAATAAGTGCAAGCACAAACATAATCCTAGGTGTAGACCCAAGCTACAGAAAAAAAATAAAAGAAGAAGAGAGAAGAAGAATAATAAAGGAAGAAGGAATAATAAGAGGAAAAGAACAAAGAACAATAAGACAAGAGAAATAAAGAGGAAGAGGATGAGAAAAATAAGGAGGAGGAAGATGACAAAAAGAAGAAACATACAAAGGAAGAGGAGGCCAAAAGGAAGATATCTAAAGATGTTACATAAAAAAATTAAGATTGAAGTATAAGCAACTACATAACAATAAGTTCCACCTAGAACATAGGTAGGATCCTAGATGCCACAAATTCAATTAGGAGGTTTTTTGGCTTTGAGATGTTCCCTCAGTCATTGATCAGTTCACTACCTTCTCACTCCTAGCCACTGTGCCATGCCCTGACACTAAAGCCTTAAAAAATAAACTGGTTGCATTATCAATCAAGTAGGAGGATTCACTTGATGTCTCCCAGTTTCCTTTGAATAAATAGTTGAAGGGTGTCATGGATTTTGAGTTGTCCATCACACAAAAGGCTGCCTCCCTGAAACAAGAATAGGATAAGTAAAAGGAAGAGAATGTGGACCTCAAGGGTAATCTTCATGAAGTAATTGATGATCGAAGACACTTTCCAAGACTTAACCTCTCAAGTAATCAAGGACTATGTGATGTCATATTCTATTAAGCCTAAGACCTTAAATGTAAAGCTCACAAAATATTGGTGAACAACTCAACAACTTAAAATAGTTGGCAATGTGGGCTACAATTTGAGGATTAACACCACAAATTTGGTTACTTTGTTAGAGGAGTATCAAATAATTATCAACATTACAATTTTACAAGCCTATCAAGTTGCCCATAGTCTTTTGGACTAGACTAAGTAGCTTGAAAATTTCCTTATCAATTCAAGTGCAAACTTCACTACAGCTGCCACAACCATCATAACCATGCATAGCTAGACTTCCTTGATCTATGAAACTAACCTTGCTCTCCATAAATATTTCAATGCCAAGGATAATGTGCATAATCGACTCTTCATCTAGAAGTAAGACCTATGATATAGCATATTTGTAGGTCTCTAGATAAAATGACACGTAGGAAAGTTGGAGTAGCTTAGAGCATAAATTTAATTTAAGGTCAGCTATGTAAAGGCATCAATGAGTACCACTAAGGATTGGACCTAAAAGAACACATTTTATGTTACACACCAATGCACATACTCATTTTCATGGTCTAATAAGGGATTCTTGATTAAAATGCATTTAAAATTGACCTTTTTCTATTCTATAGCGAGGTGGCCTAGCTCTTCAACTTTCCTATTTACAAACCACCATCAAAAATCTAATAAGAAATTACATAGTGCACAACTGCTAAGTTTGGGTCCAATGATGTTATTGGTCAATATTTTTCCTCAACAACACCACCTTCTAGTCGAGTACTATGTAATACAAAAATTTTGAATTTTTTTATAAAGTTTCAAAGAAGTTTATGTACTGAGGCTAATTAGTAAGACAAGAGGGGATAGGATGGTTGAAAACCTATAAAGGGTAGCCACCTGATTACATCAACCTATTGAGAACCCAAAATGGTGGTAGGTTTAAACATTACTTAGCTAAAAAATCAAAAGTGTAGTTAAGTAGTGTGCAAGAGGTGAAAACTAGAAATGATGCCTTGAGAAATTACTATGATTCTTACTAGTCTACCCAAATTTTCAGCTTCTACCCTCAGTGCACATTCAGATGAACCTATGATATTGTCTTAGGACAAGACAACATTTTAAGTCCAAGAAAGTGTTGGGATAAGATATTGTATAAGTAAAGTTGTTCAGGATATTCTTCGAATATTCATGCATTATGTATGAAATTATTGGTTATATGTATTTTGTCCTATCCTCCAAAAGTTTTAAAAGGATAGAAGATGAACAGTATCCTCTCTTTAGTGCCAATATATGGGAATAATATGAATAGTTATAAAACTATAGCGACTATAAATATGTATGTTTATATGAAGAAGATGATGAACCTTTGTTGAGATCAATATAGAATTGTTGGTTATGGTTACCTTTCACATTTCTTGTGTTATTCATTATATGTATTAACATGTTTAATTCTTGGTTTAATCCTATCTAAAGTAATTTGAATTCTCTACAAACCTTAGGAAAACTCTAGTTAATATTAGTTCCTATCTATTGCATGATAACTCATCTCTATCATGCTTCAATTAAATATGAATTCTCTGTAATATCCTATGTAGTATAATAAAACTTAACTATCCTCATCCTTAGCATGTCTTATTTCATCATTAAACTCTACTAATACCAGCCTTCATGTAGATCACATGCATCTCTAGTTATCCCTAAAGTAGTCCTAGACCCTCATTTCTTAACCCCAACCTTTCATGCTTAGTTTTCTTCCATTTGGAGACTAGAGTCATTATAAGGACACTAGAGCCATGTGGACTAGTGTCCATAAAATAGTGATAATTTTATTTGCTGTAGCTTTTACAAAATATATATATTTTAAAAACTAAAGCCTCCTAAGGTCAACTTAGAAATCATTTATCATTCACACAAACAACATAATAATATATATACATAAATTTTATCCCTCTATCGACTAGATGTAAATCAAATGCAAAATACACATTCAAACAAAGAACATGTTAAGCACAATTAAGGCTATCAATCCATATTCTACTTTACATTTGCATATTAACATCTACAATAGTCATATGCTTAGATTTTCTAAATTTATTGTTTTAAGCACATTTAACGCACCCAAGGACACTATCATACTAGCATAACTTTTAATTACACCAACACTTAGGTGGGTATAAATACATTGGGTTTGATCCCTGCTCATAGTATTGGTATATAGGCAACTCTCATCGCAATGGGGTGTTGAGGATGTCCATCCAACCCTACTAACGAACATACTTTTTAGCTCATGCCCTAGTTATATGGAAGATTAGAGTTTACACAATAAATTAGTCATTATAGGCATAGTAAAAGGTTATATAACTTGTAAATTTAGGAATAGACCCAAAATTTATAGATAAATATCCACCCAAGCTTTTAGAATAATCCTACATAGAGGACACTACTACCAATATGAGGATACTACCACCACTTTTTCAATAATGACACCAATATTGAATTATGTTAATATTGTTTAGGAGGGGTTATGACACAATTATATAATTTATGAAACTTATAATATATTCCATCTCATCTTCCAACACTTATATCATCTATATCAGGTGTTTTTTGGCTAAGTCTTTATTTGCACTAATAGTTACTATTTTTAGAAAAGTCAAACCTGGGCAATTCTATAAAAAATCAGTGGTTGTATTTCTTGTAAATTATTTTCTTGATTTATTATTTTTATCTCTTTAACAAATATAGGATTTATATTTATCTAATTCCTTAAAAGGTTAAAATATTTGGTGAACTTGATTTACTTTAAACATTGATCAAAACCCTAACACTAGATAACTATAGGGTTAACATTTCTAGCATCTAGATTTTATATCCATACATTTTATGATTTTACTTTATATAATCATGATAATAATAATATAATAATTTTATCTCTTTTTTTCCAAAGTTTAATAATTTCATTTACATGTTTGTTCCCTTTAATTTAGAATGAACTTAGGAAAGACATAAACACATGTCTAGATGATGTTTTATATCAATTAAAATGTATGTCATATTTCATGATATATCTAGCTAGTTATTTTTATCTTATTAAAAATTTAATTAAAAAACAAATCCTTACATAGATAGAGGATTTATTACATAAGCTAACATCCACATTTCAAGATTCAATGTCATATCTTATCCATAATAAAGAATATCCTTCTCCTCCACATCTCCATGAGGGTGATAGATACTTGCCCTCCAAATAGGTCCATGATATAACTCCTCCATGAGATGAATCATCCTATAACATTATCATTAATCCCCATACTTAGTTTATTTACACCTCTTACCTATTGGTTGTGTGCCTACATGTTCAATAAAAAACAACTAGTGTTTGCAGTCGTGAAACTTTAAGGGATCAAATTATTAGTATGAAAAAGATAATATCATATTTACATAATAAAAATAAGTCATTAAGTGAATAGGTCATATTGGAAAATCAAATTACATGTACACAGTCTTCATAATATGCTAGAGTAAACCATGCATATGCATCTACACCTAACAATGTTGTGCCCAACACTTTTTCATATCCAAATCATAAATCATGACAAAGTAGATATATAAATAATGATTTATAAATTATTAAAAGATAAAATAATATTTAAATTAAGGTACTAATTAAAATTATTAGAGGTAAATTTATTGGCTTACGCCCTCTACACCCAGTGAGGAGATATAGATATTATTGTGCATATCATAGAATGTATGGGCACCACATCAATTCATGTTTATAATTAATAGGGAAAATATAATAGATATAGATGACTCACATAGTCACACATCATCAAAACAACATATAATTCCACATCTACAATTTTTGAAAGCATCAAATTTAGAAATAGTATAAAAATGTCTATCAAAGCATAATTTAAAATAACAAAAGGTTCACAAAGCACAATCAGGTCAATAAATAGTAAAATAAACACAATTAAAGAAAGAAAAAGATGTAAATATACCTCTCCAAAATGAGGCTCAAATTTAAAAGTATTATGGGTTAGGTCAAAAATATCTACAATAATTTGATTATCACAGTCAAGGTTTGGGCAAGTAGGCCCAAGGCATCACTTCTCTTATTCTAATAGTTGATAATATTGGTCAGTAGGGTTTGGGATTTATTGAAAATCCCAAGGCACATCATTAATAGATATAGTTTATCAAGGCACAATATCAAGATCCATAAGAAATTTTACAAAAAGAGATATAACTTTAGTTGTAAAGTCAAAATCATGTTAATCCAACAAGCATTCTCAAAATATGTTTTACAACAAAAGTGATTCCAAAGCACCATATGCCTACAATAAGAACTATTTCAAAGGTAAAAATCAATATCAATATGTCAAATCATAATTTAGAAAGGTCAACTCCATATTATAAAGTAATTTCCTCTAACATTCCATATTATTATGATTATTATGATTCTGACAATGAACAATACATTGATTCATAATGCAACACCATTCAACTATAAGAAAGCAATCACACTACAAGAGAGCTTAACATTACTATTTTTGACACGTCATAATGATAGTGAGTCTCCCATGAAATTCATCAGTTAGTATTATTCATCCCTTCTCGTGGATACTTTCTCTCTCTCTTGCTCCTTATGCATAGTTCATTTTCATATTGCTTATACATAGCTTATATCTAGAATATATATATATATATATATATATATATATATATATATATATTATATTTTATATTTTATATAAAATACATATGTCAAATATCTTAGTATAGTCATTTTTATCATACATACATGTTTCACTTGTTCTTGCTGAATGCTTGCAGATATCTTATAGGACTCAGGTCTACTACACCAATACAGTCTTGATATTATCTACCCACTGGGAGAATATACACCAATTCATGTGTTTTCACTTGACATATTTTCCCACTTGGGGGCATATCATACATAGTTTCTATTACTAGGTTCTATCTTTCTATACTCTACATCCTAACTTTATGATTGTTATATCTTGATATTGATCATGATACTCTTACTCTTTTTTTGGCTGGTTATTACTACTTTATACTTAGGATATGTACACACTACCTCTTAAACATATTTATATTACATATTCATGCATATTTTAATTTATAGATTACCTAGTTTAGACATGATTATATTTCTATGCATCTTCTATTTGAGGGCATTTGAATATACCATTGTTATTTGGCTCTAGGGCACTTTTATTCACTTTATGTATGATTTGGACATTTTCCCATGTCCTTATGTGTGATATCCTAATTTTGTATTTGTAAATTTAAATATGTCCTTATATGTGGATCTAAGCCAACTTGCTTGTTGCTTGCATATGTGGACATTTAAACATATCTTTGTATGTTTTGTTTTCTCAGATTTAGTGACATTTTCCCCTATCCCTTGTATTATGGCCACATGGCCTACTTTTCATGCCTCATGTGTTGTGTATGTATGATTTTTTTAATGTGTCATGGATATGCCACTTATATTTTCTTGTTACACATACTAGTTTTTGATACCATGAGGGACCTTATGCATCTCCACTTCCTATTTGGGTCCTGTGATGGACATCATGACTCATCTCCCTAGTTAAATACCATATTTTACTCATATTTTTTGTTACACATGTTTTTACATCTATCTTGACACCCTTGTGAATGATACACATGGCATACATCTTACATTACATACTTATGCTCAAATTATCTTACATTCTGATGTTATGTATGCACACTATATTGGATTATTATGCAAATATCATAAATTCTCTTGATAACACACATTTTTTAGATAGTTTTATTTTGAGGATAGTTCATACATAGGTTTGTCATAGAGGGAGAATTCACATTAGTTTGTCATAGAGATCAGGTTCCTTTTTTACATTCGTAATAAATTATTTAGCACATATCCTTAGTTATATAAAATAAGACATAGGTAAACACAATGGAAAAATAGAAACACAAAAAGTAATATAATTACATAGAATTCAAACTAGAAGGACACTAGTGCCCAAATGGGGAATCTAGCACCACATGGCACTACCATCTAAGATATTGTACTACTATCTCATAGCCTTAGTTTTATAACAACCTAGATTAGCCAAAAAACCACAACAAGTATAGTATACGTTTGCATTGATTTAGTTATAGGTTTATTTGTTAGATTTAGTTTTTGATCAAATTCATACTAGTTCAACTCATATTCATATCAGTTTGCCTAGATTAGAGGCATCATGTGCAACATGACCATTCTCATATTCATTTCAGATAACTAGATACAGTTTATTATTACTCAATACATAATCCATATTCTCAGATATCAAATTTGGAGGAGTGTACTCAAAACATTATTTTCATATGGTCAATTACACACTGGTTGATCATATGGAATGACAAATTCCATGTCATTCTATACATTAGACATCACATTATAAGTTACACACTAGTTTCATGCCTTAATCCATTTATAATGGTTGGCATTCTTGAGTGTCCTAGAGCCATCTAATATACCTGAGTGGTGGTAGAGATGGAATTTGTATTTTGATATCTCTAGTTAGACATTTAAAATTACAACACATAGTTTTAGTTTCATATGTATCTACTACACATGGGTATGAAATGATGGATTAATAGTCTAATTAAATTCTTGAGCCACCCACATGAGATGGTTGGACACACTATAAATCCAATCCAAGATACTAATAGGTCATGATCTACCAAGAAGGGGTGGGAAATGATGGAGTAAAAATCATATTGAGTTCTTGAGTCACCCATGGATGAATATTTATAAATCCATTAACTTAACCCAAGTTATTCACTGATTGATCACTATATACATGCACACACATAAGTTGTCACTAGGTTCATGCATTAGTTCACATACCTTATGGGGTTTATTCATTCATTTCATCCTTCCTATTTCTTTACTTAGTTTTACTCATATTTAATTATTTACTCAATTTATTCTTTTACTTTTTATATCTCTTAACTAAGGATTGATTTATGCATGTTTCATTTTTAGGACATGCATTAGATCATGATTCACATACTCAAACCCAACTTAATGGGCTTCAATTCCTAGGTAAGTCCATGTATACTTTTTGTGCCTTTATGCTACTCAATTCACTTTGTTGAATTTCTAGAATAAGGGTCGGGGGAATGTAATCACCCAAAAGTGGAATTTAAGTGCTAAGAGTACTACTTGAGACTACCTATCTATATATTATACTTAGACATATACTATAGCATATTATCACACTTATCCATCATTCGTATGGTCCACATACATCCTTAGTTATCTCAAATGTAGACTCAGAACCTCATTTCATAACCCTAACCCTTTATGCCTAGTGTTTTGATAATTAAATAGTAGTGCCATAATAAGGACACTAGTGCCACATGGTTCTAGTGTCACCAAAAATACACTAATGTATTTTTCCTAAAATTTTCTAAAATGGAGATCTTTTCAATAGTAAATCCTCCTAAGGTTGGCCTAGACATACTTTATCATCTATGTAAGTAACATAATAAAATATATACATGGCTTGTATCCCTCTATCTATTAGATATAAATAAAATGAAAAATAGACATTAAAACACAAAACAACTTGAGCATAATTAAGGTTATCAATATTTATTCTTCCCTACTTCTACATGCTAACATCTACAATAGCCCTAATCTCAAATTTTCCAATTTTCTAGTCTCAAGAAAATTCTAGGAACTCAATGCCACTATTATAATATCATCAATTACACTTAAAATAGAACTTAGGTCAAGATAAATACATCAGTATTGATCCCTCCTTGGAGTATTAGTATGTAGGAAACCCTCTTCATAGTGGGGTGTTGAGGATGTTTAGCCTACCCTAGTAATTAACACACTTTTTAGCTCATGCTCTAGTTGTATAGAGGATTAGGGTTTGAAACATAAATAAATAACTATAGGCATAATACATAGTTATATAACTCATGTGCATAAGAATAGAACCCAAAAATATAAAAACAGGTGCACCTAGAAGTTTAGGACAGTCATGTATAGAGGACACTACCACTAATATCAAGATAATATAGCCACTTTTATAATAATGGCACTACTATCCAATTATGGTGTTATTATCTATGAGGGGTTATGACATATGGATTTATTCTATGACACTCAAACCATCTTTTATCTCATTTTCCATCACTCAGATCATCTATATCAGGTGTTTTCTAGCTAAGTATTTATTTGCACTATTTGTTACTATTTTTAGAAAAGTCAAAGCTAGCTAATTTTTTAATAAATTAGTGGTTGTATTTATTGCATATTATTTCCCTGATTTAGTCTACTTAACTCTTTAACAAACATAGGATTTACATTCATCTAAGTCCTAAAAAGGTTAAAACACATATATTGTTCAACATTTCATTTTTTAATTATTCTCGTTGATTTCACCTTTTGGATTTTATTGTAATTTATTACATATTTTATTACATGTTAATCTTATTGTATGCCTTAAAATTTTATTGATCATTAAAAATATACCTTGCAATCTATTGAATTTATTGAAATGCATGGGAAATTTAAATATAATTATGTTACCAATTTATTACAAAATGTGTGGTAAGTAATCATAGAATACATTTTTAAAAGTTGAAATAGGTAAAAACCAAAAAATCATTCCCTTTATTTATAAAACTTAATATACCATTTATATGGTGTTGGAAAATTTAAAAAAAATATATAATTTGTTTGAGAAAAAACTAGTTGGGAATGAAAAGGATAAGACTTTGTGATGTAGGTGTTCTAATAGGTATAGTACTCAACTAGGCCTTTATCTTCTTATTAAGAATTATTATAGACTTATTATAAGTTAGATATTATAATTAATAAAATACTCCAAATGAATACACCTAATTATTTATTAGGGTTTATTTCCTCTTATTGGTGTTTTCTAATTCCATAAACAGGATCTACCTTTCTTGATAGGTAACTATTACAAATAGATAGGAAGCACATACATGTCACATTTTAAACTATTTAAGTAGATTAACCAATATAATTAATGAATTAAAATGGCACTTGAATTAATATAAAGGTTATATACTTCCATTATGTATCTCTTATGTCTCTCTATGTGTGATTCTTGTAAGAAAATAAATTTTTGGTGTTTCTAGACCTTATTGTAAAATTTGTAGATTGAGAATAGGGGATAACATGAATTATAAGTCATCTAAAACCTTGAAATAACATTTAAAACCTCATAAAAATATTGTTTTACCTTTATAAATAGTTTTATAACTTTTTCATAGCTTATTTACCTAGAAAAGGGGGTTCACTAGGTCTTCTTCACTATAGGTCTATCTTGTATTGAATAAGATTATCTTATTCTTGAATTCAGTCTTGAAACAATATTTGATCTAAATAAGATTCTTTAGGACTTACAGGGATTATTTTAATCTCATTAGTGATCTATAACTATATACATAGCCTTAAATCTAACTTACATATGAGTCTTATCAAAAATACTAAACACACATTGTTTTAGACCTTGTTTCAAGTTTGTCACCTTATGATGAAAATTGGGGTCACAAGGTCTTTAAGGCATGGTTTATAAAATAGGATTATGGAATTTTTTATTGAATTAAATTTCTAAATCTAACCTTTTTTATATAATTCAAATATGTTCCTATACTCCTAACAACTTTATAACCCAACAATACTCATTCACACTTCATTTTTTATCTTCTCTAAGATAATTGGACAAAACAAGGTCATCTCTCTAGGATTGTTTATAAGGCATGTCAACTTATTAGTTTGTAATATCACTCAAAAATCATAATAATATTCAATTAATATTATTATATCATCCATAAATAGGTTGTATAATCAAAATAAAAAATTCTCTCCTTTCACTGAACCAATTGTTTACTAAAAGACAAGGAACACAAGTTTTAAACCTTATACACAGGTCCACAAAACGAGTTTTAACTATATATATATATATATATATATATATATATATATATATATATATATATATATATATATATATATATATACACGTAAAAATAACTTGAAACCTATTATAAAACCTCAATCATATTATATTTTAACATTATAATAATTTTTAAGAGATTATTTTTATTCTATTCTATGTTATGATAGTTCTAGTTAATACACCTAGAGTCTAATTCTTTCTAGGTTAGCAGCCTGCTCAACTAGAGTCTGAAACTAACTATAAAAAATTTAAAAAAAAAAAAAATTATTTAAAATGGGTTATTATATACTTAAAAGTGTCATTTTAATCTATTAAAATGTTTATCACTTCCTTAGGTTTTAGTTTTTTTAAAGAGAATTGAAAACAAAGAGTTTTAGGCCTAATCTACAACGCTATAGTAAGAGATTATGAAATAACCCAACTTATAGGAAATTACAGGAAATGAAACCAATTTAAACACATTAAAAACATACCCACTAAAATTTATACAAATTTTCAAATTAATTTAATGGTTAATTTTTTATTTATGGATATTTTTGTGTTTTAATCCATAGTTTAAGGGTTTTAGGACTTTGCCAAAACAATAAGTATGAATACCATAAAAATTTGGATTTTTAAGAATGTAATGGAGATTTTAGGTTTGAATGACACTCTTAACACACTCATAAATACTTATCACTTAATAATATAATTTAATCAATAATCAAACATGATAAAAGACCAAATTTTGTTGACTATCAAACCCTGTGTACTACCTTTCCAAACTTGCAACTTTAAGAACCCAATAACTATGCAAAAATATTACATTCAAGATAACATAAAAATTTAATTATAATTAATACAATATTTTTCTTGAAACAATAACATTAATAAATTAGGTTTTCATTTATTATAGTATAGATTGAGTTATAATAGTTCTTGATAGAACTCTATCTTAAGAGATTCTTCTCCTTTGTTTGAGTTCTTGGAGTTTATTATCACACTTAAACATTATTGGAATTATATTTATTTCTATTGTATTTTTTACCTATAATTTTTTTCATTCTCCTTATTTATATCAACTAATATAAAATTCCCTCTTAGCATAAACAAAATTGAACTTACTATTTACATACATGATTCTCCTTAGTTGATGCACATGCATCACTTTTGTCAAATATATATGCTCAAAAACTCATATTATTTCAACATTAAATAAGATTTATCTATAAATTTATATGTATTATATATTATTTAACATATTTATAACTTCATTTATTCTTACTTCTTAAACCAAATACATAAACCAAGGGTTTTAAACATTAAACACATGGTTGTAAAGTAAGATACAAGATGCAAGGTGCATTTAGATATATATATATATATATATATATATATATATATATATATATATATATATATATATATATATATATATATATATATATATATATATATATATATATATTTGGGGCCTCATGAATAAAAAATAGAATATCCACCACATAGGGGGAATTTATCAACTTGTAGGACCACATTATTGGCATTCACGTACACTCGGTTAGGAAATAAAGTACCCATTCTGACCTTAAGATAACATTTCCCTAGATGCAAGATGTAATTTATAGATGGATAACTCTATTTAAAAGTCCTCGTGGATAAAAGATAGTATAACCACCACATCAAGGGTTGTGTTTAACCTCTAGGATCAAATTAATCTCATCCAAATATTCTATACAAGGATATAAAACACCTATTTTAGCCTTAAGATGACATTTCCCTACATAAGGTAAAACAATTAATCATCTACATGAACTAAAATCTTATCTTAACTTAAATAATATGGAATTCTCTATTAAAGGTGATAACCTTGTGAAGGTGGAAGACAATTTTTCAACACTAACCTAAACAAATATGTTGATATATAATTAGATTGAAATTTATATGTAATACCTAAGAAATAAATAAAATCTGACATAAATAAACACATTTGTAGTTGATAAGTCAACATACCTTGGGAGTTAAATCTAAATAACCACTAGGATTGGATCTATTCTTTATAGTAGTAATAATTGCTTCATGATCAGATCCATGAACCTTCCATAGAGTCCTTTTTAGTGTCCTACCCTGATATTTGTGCAACTAAACATTTATTGGAAGAACCAAATTTGAATAGTGAAGTATGTTATTATGTATTTTTTAGTTTTCAAACAATGATAAAATGGAATTTATGATAGGATATTATAGAATCTAAGTTTTAGTAACTAACACACACCTAATGGGATAGTGAATGTCTTCCCTATCTATGACCATAAAAGTTAATTTATTTATTTTCCTCTACACACTGGCATAAGTAGTATTTTATGACCTCTTCATTATCCTTATCTACAATATTTGAATAATTATGCCCTACATAAAAAAACCCATGATTTACTAATATATTTATCAAATCTAGTACATAAAACATGTTAAATATATGGTACCTAGTTTCACTAGATCAAATACATGGTTAAATTCATGAGATGATGTTATCTCTATAAGTTTTAATGGTGGTGGAACCTGATAAGTTTCAATTATAACTATAGGCTTACAACTTATTTCATGCTTACACTCCTATGGTTCATAATAATTCAAAAGAAATTCAATGTATGCAAAACAAAATCCTCCAATGTGTTTCATATGAACCATCTAAGAACCTGCATTTGAGCTATGAAATAAGTATAAATCACTTGATCCTATTACTATCATAAAATATTTATAGCTTGAATATTATTCATCCTTCATCAGCTATAAATATATATAAATAGTGGATTTTTATTGATCACCATGGTGCATATTTTCATTACCCCATTCAACTATGTTTTTTGCATCTATCAAATAAACTACCTCTTCAAAATTCAAATCCTTTATTTCAAGAGATATTTTAACACATGTTCCCCTTTTCCATATCTTGCTTCAGTGAAACTCAGAATATGTTATACACTAGGGGTCACATGATTCCTTCTCAAATAGTAGAACATCTATGCATTATTAAATTATGATGTGAAATTTTCTAACCAAATAGTATGTTGATTGAACGTAATGTTCCTTTCACTCAAATTTCCATAAAACATCTAAATACAAACTTTCACATAGTATGAATAATGTGTTCGATAATCACTAATATAGAAGTGGTACTCCCCTAATATTTTCTGATCACAATCTATACTTTCAGGTGAATGCATACATACTATATGTATAGAAATGGAAACTTGTAGTAAATTTTAGAATTATTACTAAACCTTTCTTTATGGTGGTAATGTGTAATTATCTTCAAAGTCAACTAATGAAATAATATTACCATCTAGGAATGTGTCCTTAGCTTAAATTATTCATCTATCCATTGATCTATGGGTTTTTACCTTCCATACTCATAGATAATTTCCTCCTTGATTTTTTCTATAAATTTGGAAATAATAATTTATTATGTAATAGGTATGTACACGGAGTTAAGGAACAATTATGTGGGCATTTATCATAATGCGTATGCATTATGTACATAATGCATATATGTTATTTGAAATTTAGGCTCAATTTTCTAAACCATAATTCATACAAGTTATTGAAAAAAATAACATATACATTTTATTAGTGTTAGTATTCATACATGTTTGGTGTTCTTAAAAAAACATAAAACCAAGCCCCAAAATTGTGGTTCCATCTCATTTTCACTTTGCTCTCCTTCCTTTTGCCCTCATGTGATCATGTTTTACCTATGGAAAGCCTAAAAAATTACCATATATTTTTTGGAAAGCCCAAAACATTTCCTAATTGATGATGTCACCATGGTGAGGAGGTCAGTGATAAATAACTTAACAACCTTAAATTTTGATAATTTTTTATTATTTACATTACCTAATTGGTAAATTCTATATTTTAAATAGCTCACCCTTGTGTAAGAGACCAAGATGCTAACCTTCTTCCTAACCCTCACCTAAATCTCCTATCCCTCTTACAGTTCCGTAAGATCCCCAAGGTAGTCAAGAGGATCTATATGAACACATAGTGGAAAACAAAATTCAAATTGAACATATAATTAGAATAATGAGGGATCCCACTTCCACCAACACCCACCCTACCTATCTAGACAATACTCTAGAGTTAGTATTCGGTTAAGTTAACTCAATAATGAGTTAAATTAACTAATGGGAATAATATAGGGATAGGTGTAATGATTATTATGTTGAAAATTTATTAACACATGAGGCAAATAAAAAATAAATATAAAAATAATAAATTTGTGCCTTATTCATAAACCTAGCCACCAATGCACCATTTTCACTAACCACTAAACATTTCCCAATTCATAAATGCCAACACAATTTGATTAAAGCCAATTTATAAGATTGATGGTGTATGGAGTTTGATTATCCATTATGTAACAACCATGAGGTCACATTTTATTTATTGAGGAAATTATATCATAAGTTTGTCCTCAATGAGATTATAAACTATTTTGACTATGGTGAGTTTTAGGGTTGAGGGAAAGGCTATATGTAGGATCAACTAGGTGAATATCATGTGCCTAATTGACATGTAAGGATACCTAACCAAAATCCACTTCATTTAGAGATTCCTTATGCAGTGAAGGAGGTGATAGAGATTGACAATCTACATGTTCTTAGTGTGCTTACTGATACACTCATTCTGCATATGCGTAGGATTTTAGAGACTAATGGTAGAGATACTCCATCTAGTGTGAGTACTTGACCTCACCCCTATAGATCTTATGGTGATATATGCGTTAAACCTTTGAATGATGAGAGTGGTGATTTAGAGGGCTTGGATGATAAATCTTTAGTGATGATTTTTTAGCATGTATGTTTGGTGTACACATGTCAGATTATACACACATACAAGTATCTTTTATATAAATTTTGTGATAAATTTAGGTTATATTTGAAAATTTATAGAGGTAAAAACTAATTTACATATAAATTGAATTATATATATGTAATTTTTTGTGTTCTAGAAGGAGATAATGCTTTCATTGTCATAGTCCATACATGCATTATTTGATCTTACTTAGCCTATGTTTACATTTATAGATCCAGTTAGTGGGCCATCCACTATTGCATCTATCTATGTTAGTAAGACACAATTTATATATATAAAGGTAAATTGATCTTATACTCTATGTACATTAAATATATTCATATTTGTCTTATACATAAGTTAAATTTATCTATCAAGGATATCAAAACTCAATTACAATACTATTAAATACACTCTTTGTTTAATAAAGGGTTAAAAATTGCCATATATCTTTAATAGTTTCTAGAAAACAAACCGACATTATTTGTTTAGTTGTTGACTAGAGTAGACACTCCATAACTATGAGATGAGATAAACATAGGCATTGCTTATTTAATATCATCTACACAAGTATTCACAGAGGTACATATTAACTTGTAATTTTGAATTATAAAATAGATTTGTTTTAATAAATTTACTACATAATTGTGCAGATATATCTTATGTGAATGTATTATGTATACATGGTTATCAAATGTTATCTGATATTCCAACATAGATGATTACTAATCACCTCCTCATGTTTTTTACTCATTTCAAGTTCTTGTTCATGTAGTTGAACCTGTCACTAACCAAGTTGAGTGTTAGAAGAAGATTGAATAGGACCATGAGCTTGTAGTAAGAAAATGTTTAAACGATTTTTAATCTAGTTTAGAATTAATTTATTAACTTGGTTTAATGTATAATATGTTAATTTTATAATAATATTTATATTTTAATAGGTTGAACTTCAAGCGAGATATGAGCATAGGACCTATAGTTGAGGGATCTCCATCTATAAGTAGGGCATCCTAGGGAGATTCTTCTTATAAGAAGGCAAAGACAGGGATACTATTTGATGATTAGGATATCTTAAATGATGTAATTTTTTATATTCATATATGGTAATGAATACATTTTTACAATATATGCATATATGACATTCAACTGACATTATATTTTATGTTGTTAGATGATGTAATGTTTTGTATGACTATATGGAAATGTATGCATTATTGGCACTGTATGACTATATGGCATTCACCAACCATTATATTATGTTCTTATTTTGTTTTCCTTTATAGTTTTTATTATTATTGTAAATCCACATAATCTATCACTACACCATGTAATGGATTATGGTTTTATGAGGCATAAGTGGTAAGTTGATTATTAAAACTAGTTTATGATAAATTAGGATTTTTTTTTACTTATATTATCAATAATGAAGTGTAATTTTTTTTTAATCATTGATCCAAATTCGGGAAAGGAACACTATTTATACTTTGAATTCATGCTATAGGATGCCAAGATGTTTGTGGTGACAACAATAACACTATGTTTAGAATCCATGATAATATTACTTTATCTAGTTTTAAAGGACTTATAATCATTTATTCAAGATATAAAGGTATCTATTTTTTTATCCCAAAAAATTTCATTGGAGGGAATTCTAAATCTATGAGTTGACAACCACTTTCTAGTATTGGATTACTTATTTTGGTCATTTCACATTATCATTTTAATATTGAAGTACAATTCTATTAGGTATTTGTTATTAGACCTATGGATTATAACTTTATCCAATATCTCCTAATTCTCTCTATGGTTATTAAAATGAAATCACATTATTAAGAGTATATCCCCACTTTATAATGTTTCCTTGCTCCATATACAACTTCAATCTTCCTTCTCTATCACTCTTTTAGCAAGAACTCATAATTCTATATTTTAGGCTTTACACATAACCTATAGACTAATGTATTGGATATATTATGAGGTACAAAGGATAATATTTCATTAAAATATAGTGAAAAATTAACACATAGACAACCTTACCTTCTCAAAAGGTTTCAAAACCTCAATAGAGCATCTTCACATAATAGGCTTTTAACATTTCTACGAGGTCTGATAGCTTTGAAAATCACTTTGAAGACTTGAAATAAGACTAGATATCATATAATTAATTTAGACATTCATTCCATGTTCCTGATATCAATTAAAAAGATCTTATATACCTTTCATATATGGAGTTTCAAGGAAATTTTAAAATTTGCCCTCTTAGCCATTTTTTAAGGTCTATTTTTTATCTTTAGACATGCAATCACTCTTATTTCATCCTTTAAATATTTCCAAGACCTAAAACCTATTTATTCATTTAGGACACAGTATCTATGCACTAGCTATCCATTTTCAAGAGATTATGAGGGTTATGTCATGAGATGTTACAATTTTAGTAACCTAAAATCCTATTACATACTCACTTGCAAGCCTAGTAGCACTCGGTGATTAATAAATTCAACTACCATTATATCTCTAAGGTATGAAATCAATTGAATGTGTTAATAATTACTCTCATATAGCATCCTAAAAAATTTATACGTAATTTAATATTTTTAGAATGTTTGAGTTTATTTCTAATTTTATTGAGACCTATTCATGTTTTTTCCACTATGTATATCACCATTTAGTCCTGAAAAATCCAACAAAACATGGAAAATACCTTATTAACTAGACTATGTCACCTAGAAATGTGTTATTACCTATGTAAACTAATAATCTCTTCAAAAAATCACTAAGCTATATCATACAACAATCAAAATTTATACTTACATGTACAAGGATGTCTAAGATTGATGAAAAACCATACAAAGTCTAATTTTATTCATATATACTAAAAGTACATGTATAGACCCCTACAACCTCTCACCAACCTCCATAAAATAACTTGCAACTTGATTTTGTCTTTGTTTTCATTTGTTTATTTCGATCCTCATTTGATGATTTGAGCCTTATCAAGTTATTATAGATGTCTAAACTTAGTTTGGTCTTATTTTTTGAGAAAATATCTCTCAAAGAATATCAACATGATTTATTTGGAAAAGCACTCCCATAATAAAGAAATAACACATAAAGTCATTAATATTAAAATGATATGATGAGGATGTTATCAAAGATGGAATAAATTCCCTATTAAACATGAAAAATGATAAAATGAAAACTATTCATGTATGAATACATTTCACATATGCCTTTACAACTATAACAGTTTGATATCTCCACAAATGCAACTTTTTGGTAGTGAAGAGACAACTTGTTGAGTTACAATAGGGATTTATGAATATGAGACCTCCAAGCAAAAATACATAACTTTTATCAAATCAATATTATACAATTTCACATGTTTTCATGACCTTGGCATTCAAATCCACTTGAAAACACATTTTTATTAGTGTTATCGAGCATGAAAACACTAATAGGATGAGTTATCAAATTTGAAGTTGCAATTGGAGAACTCAATTTTTCGTGATTCTTGGCAAAATAATTTCATTTAAAACACATATATAATGGTGGATAACATCTAATATTGGGTTATTTATCTCCAATCATGCCCATATAATAAACTTACCACCTATTTTGGGCTCATGAATGCCCTTCCCAACAAAATAAAAATGTAGATTTGTAGCCTCAGTTAAGAGATACATAAAATAGAAATTGTAAGTAATATGGATGAACTGTATGATCCTTCATGTGCATGTGAAATAAATTTAATTTAACCATGGATGAAGATGTTATAAAATTTGAGATAAATCCATGCCACAAATTGTAGTAATGGGTCCTAAAATGGAACTTTTTCATAGTGAAGAGATAACTTCTTGAGCTCCAAATAACATTTCTAGCTCTGGAACCTTTACATGCATATCCATCACTCGAAGAAAGTTTTTACTATGCAAAATTATACATTATATAGATACCATGACTTCCAAGTCCACCTGGAATCACATTTTCATTACTATTAAGGAGAACAAAAACACTGACAACAAATGTTGTCAAAGTTGAAGTTGTAATTAGAAAACTCCATTTCTGATGCTTCTTGGCTGAAAAATAGCACTTATAACACATATATAGGGCTGGATAATATAAATTAGTATGATATTGGACATGTATAACACTAGGTAAATAAACATACCACCCATTTTGGGTTCAAAAATGCCCTTCCCAATAGACAAAAACTATATATTTTTAGCCTAACTTTTGACATGTGAAAAATTAAAACCATAATTCATATAAATGAACCATAAGATCCATATTGTGAATGTATAATTAATTTAATTTTACTTTTAATCAATTTTGTATAACCTTCTATATTAATCTATGGCATAATTTACAATAACTAGTCCTAAAATGCAATGTTTTGGCAGTAAAGAGACAACTTCTTGAGCTCTAACTAGTATTTCTACCTCTAGAACCACCATGTGAAAATAAATAACTTTGAGAACATATATATATATAAATATATATATATATATATATATATATATATATATATATATATATATATATATATATATATATATATATATATATAACATGTGATATAATGATAATGATATCTAATTCCACCTAGAAGCACAGTTTCATTATAGTTCAGGAATGCATAAACATCGATAACAAATGTTGTCAAAGATGGAGTTGTATTTGGACTACTATTTAGGAAAGCATTTAAACTTGTCATGAGTTGTAATACTATGGTTGAAATTCCATTTGGGGTTTAAATATGTAATTTATAACATAATATAATACTAAAATAATTAAATTAAGTGCGAATGTGTCCTTGTTTGGCTTAAAATTTTCATCCAACCATCTAACCTTATGTGTGTGCCTTTCATACTCAAACAAATTTCTACCTAAATTTAACCATAAATTATGGGGCAAGTATCTATTTTATAACAAGCGCACACTTTTTACATTATTTTCCATCATTTACTTGATAAGTCACAAATTTTTATTTTTTCAAACCAACTAATTCATGTCCAATTGCACTTGCATGCTCCTCATGGATACAATGTTTTAATTTTATAAATCCAACACAAATGTTGTTATTTCTATCTAAACATGTTTTTCTATAACACAATTGTACATTTGATCTTTCAGAAGAATAAATTCCCTTTATTATTCTAGTGGAACTTGTATGCCACACTCATGAAAATGTTGTCAATATGCAAAGTAACAAGAATATGGAAAAATACATCATAGTGCATTGAAACTTCAACATGTTGTCTAAAAAAACAAGTTATGTGTGTGTGATTTATTTTTATATAAAGATGTTTGGCCATCTCAAAAAATATTTTACTAATATAATTTTTTTGTTATTTTTTCTAAAATTTGGAGTATAATTGTGTTTGATTCATATCAAATAAATATTATAGATGTGGTTTATGATTATGAGAACTAACCCTTGTTTTCACTACATCTCTTACATTTTTACAAACTCATGTATTGTGTTTTTAAAATTTTGCAAGTAACTCTTTGAGAGCATCAGCTATAGCCTTGTTCTTTTGTGGAAGTCTAATAGATAATGCCTAGAGCTCATTGCTATTATGTTTTTTAAGTCTTTAAATTACTTTCATTAATGTTTTTTAGTTTATATCTAGCGCCCTGCTTGATTTTTAAATCAATCTTGTTTTTCTTATATGACCACTTACTACACAAGTTATAATTATATATCAAGAAGAATTATAATTTTTGTTACATAATTTTGGTCCTATAGTATGATATGCATCATGTAGATTTTCAACAATTTCACTATTTTCATCATCCATGTTAGATGTTGTTAGTCCTAACGTGTACATTGTAGGTATCATCTTAATCAATTTAATAGAAAAGATATAACTATAATCTTTAACTATCATAATCCAATTTATGTAATAATTTATACAAAATTTCTTGAGTCAATCTTATTTAAAGGTGGTGAGACATTTTTTTTTAGACATTTATACATTAGTTTAAAAAAAATTCATCGACTTCAATTAATTACTTGTCTTTTATATGCACAGTTATTGGAGGTGTTATTAGAGGTATAATTTGTTGAGATTTTGTTTAAAAATCATTATTACATTCATTTTTTAGTGGTGGGATGCCATTTTATTCATTATTTATTTCTTCATTATATGTTTCTATGAAATTTTATTCATTGTTAATTTCATCATTCTTTGTTTCCATGAAATTTTCTTCATTGTTAGGGGTTAAAACATCATGCATAGACTCATCATCAAATAAAAATAAAAAAAATTATACTTTTAATGTGAACTTCCAACATTATCTAATTCATTATGTTTAATTTCATCATTATTAAATTCATTATTACCAATTTCATCATTATTCAAATTAATATTGTCAATTGGATCATTATCTATGGCATTTGGCTCAATATGATTAGTGTTTGTACTTTGTTTGGAATTAAGTAATTTCATTTGTACCTTGTATCTTTCTCTCAACTCTTGTAATTTCTCCAGTGTTTTTGCTTTAACTTCTTCCTCTTCCTTGAACATGATTTGTTACCAATTAGATAATTGATAGCTTTTCCAAGGTAGGGTTAAAAAAAATGAAAAGTATGAAAATAATATGTACAAAGAACATAAATAATGTCTGTGGGGATAGAATTCTCTATTTGGGTTAAAAATTGTCATTGAAAATTAGCTTTTGTCTATATTTTAAATAACACATATGCATTATAATGCGTACATGTAATAACATGTGCACATTATTGATATTACATCCGTATTCCATATAACTATCCAATAAGAATATCATACAATGCAATTTCCCCTTCAATTAGCCCAAAGTGAATTTATTTATTTGACTTAGTCCCAATCAGGTTCAATTATCACTTTCATTTGATTGATGTCAAAATTAAGTTCAATTAGGATCAAATTATATTAATTACTCCAAATTAGGTATAATTTACCCTTTGGTTGATGTCAATTAGTCCAAATTAGATTCAATTATCCCAAATTAAATTTGAAATTAGTCTAAATTACATTCAATTATTCTAAATTACATTGAATTATTCAAAATTACATTCAATTTTTTATAAAATTAAGGTTTAGAGCCAACACATATCATGAAATGTGGGGTAATTTAGCCCCTTTAATCACATCATAGACTCACATTTAAGTTCAATAGGTTAAAATTTTCCATAATTGCATTCGTGTTTACATTTTTGATAAAATGTAGGTCAATGAAGCCATGTGTTGCACAAATTATAAAATATATTGAGCCATAAATTATTTTTAGCAGTTCAATTTTGCCCAAATCACATCCTTAATTGCACCAATTCACTAATTGGATCAATTCATGACAAAATCGAACTCAATTTTCTCTAGATCATATATTACACTTGTAGTTAGGTTTAAGGTGTTTAAATTGGCCTCTAATGACTCTTTCATTGAATGAATTAGCTATTTGGTTCATTATATATGATGCCATCATGGTTAATATCACTTCAAATCACATCTTATACTATATGTACATGTTCAATGGGTTAAGATTGGCATCAATTTCTTGCATGTTTACATTTGTGATAAACTTAGGGTTTAGGGTTTAGAATTTATAGTTATAAAAATTGACTATCTGCCTCAATATGTAAGGCAATATGAGCTAATTTATCCCCACATCACATCCTAGACATGCAAAACTAGGTTCAATAGGTTCACATTGGCCTCAATTACCTTTATGAAAATGCATTTGTGATGAAATTAGGGAACTTAAGGGTTTTATTTGTCATAAAATTAGGGTTTAATATAACAAGTTTGTATACATGTGATAAAATTAGGGTCTAGGGGATCTATATTTGTGATAAAATTAGGGTTTAAGGTGAACATGTCATAAAATGTGAGTTAATTTAGGCCTTTTAATCACATTGGATAGTAGTATTTAGGTTTAATAGGTTCAAATTGGACATAATTACCTTTATGTTCTCATTTTTGATAAAATTAGTGCAATTTAATCCATATGTTACATATATTATGCAATTGATTAGGTTGTAAATTTAGTTTAGGTGTTTAATTTTTCCCAAGTCATGTTCCTAATTATACTAATTGACTAATTGGATTAATTCATGACAAAATCAAACTTAATATAGAACCAAATAATATCATTCTCTTTTAGTTATGTTAGAGGGGTCCAAATTGGCCTCAGATGCTTCCTCAATTGAATGAATCAACTCTTTGGTTCATTATATACTATGAAATTATATGGTTAATTTAATTCCAAATCACATCATGTATATAATTTAAAATAGGTTCATGTGGTTCATTTTGACCCTAATTACCTCCATAATTTAATAAATCAAAATTTTCATTCATTACATGATGTTCTATTTGAGTTTATTGATGTCAAAACTACATCCTATACATGTAAAACTTTCAATTAATGTCTTTTTGCTTCAATATCTGATGAAATTGGAGAAAATCAACACCCCAAATAATATTGTATAGTCTTGTAAGTAAGTTGAAAGGGATCAAAATAACCCCAATTTTATTTAAATTTAACTATTTGAGTATAATATTTATATATTTTAATGACATTGGGGTTGATATGTTACTCTCACTAAGTCTCTATGTCTCATTCTTGGCTTAGGCTACACATTATATATCCTCATTACATTATCACATTCAAACATTTTCATCATATCTTTACACAACCTATTAATTAAATCCATAGAGCCTATTAAAATATAATTGCATCCTTTTTGTGTTAGTGTATAGGGTAAAGGTATTAGTAGTGACGATCACCTACCAATAGCCAAACAAGATTTTTGTTAAGGTATGCTCCAATCATGAAACAAGTATTAGTGTGTATAAATATTAAAGTGCACCAATATTTGAGCATGTAGTATCTTATACTTGTTCAACATTTAATCTATAAAATTTAAATGAACCAATCACATCTTGATAACTAAGACTCAATTTTTGGTATTCTAATTCACATCTAGATTGGTACTCCAAAGATTGAGTTTTAGTCATAGGTTTAAAATATTTATTTTATGAAATCTCATGATAAAATTAGTTATATCATAATGTGTATAATGAGTTAGACCTTAAAACCATAATTATAAGTGCTTAAGTGCACATATTAAAATGGGTAAATATTTTGAAGACTAATGTGATACCACAACACCTTAATTTGGTATCCAAAGTTAGTGACCTTTCCCCTATCATGATATGCTTCACTTTATAATTGATATTATCATGATACACCACTATTATGGAGCCAAAGAACATTGATACAATCATAAAAATGTATACCCATAGATAAAATTTAGTTTTATTGGTTTTATAAAGAAATAAAATTTATGTTTTATAATGCATACACATTATGAAAATTTTGAATTTGAAATCCAATCCTTTTAGCTTGAAAATGACTTGGACTCCTAAGCCAAAGGCTTAGAACTATCAATCTACAACCAAGCCTGAGATTTTCGATAGAAAACAACAAATTTCAACTTACATCTCTAATTAAACTAAGGATTTGAATAATAAAATTCAAAAAATTATTATCATGACAATGAGCATGATATCATCTATCTAAATATATAACTTTTATTATTTTTAGACTATTTTAAGGGTTTAAATTATGTTGATTTCTAATTATAAATTTTTTGGCCACTACATGCAAAAAATATACGTGCATATTCATGTTTATGTAATTTTTTTCATTGATCCCAATGCAAATATAAATTATATGGTCACAAACTAGGTCTAATTATACACACATTCAAAAAATAAAAAATAAATTTCAAATTTTTTGAGGCATTTAGGAGGTGCATGGTTGGATATCTATTTGTTTGTCAGTTCTCAAGATCTATTTACATAAAAATTTAATAAAAAATATACGAATTTGAAAAAATTATAAAAATATATATATAACAAACTAGATGATCTTATCTAAATATTGACCAAAAGGTTTCAAACAATATTAAATTATGCTAAAAAAAGGGTGGGATGCATAACCATCTATCTACTCTATTTTCTTAAAAAAGATAAAATAATATAGGTCACAAACTAGATGATCTTATCTAAATATTCACCAAAAGGTTTCAAGAAATATTAAATGATGCTAAAAAAAGGGTAGAATTCATAACCATATATCTACTTTATTTTCTTAAAAAAAGGAGTCCATTAAATTTTAGATGTTTGGCCTAGTTATAGTTAACCATTTTTTTCAATAAATAGCTTTTTAGAACTAGATTCAAAATTCTGAAATTCACGTTCTTATAACATTTCAAAATTTTGAATGTAGCCATCTCAAATCATCTACAAAAGTTTAGATTTATGAAATTTTAGGAAAATCATGTCTAGAGGTAGGCTCCTTTTTGTACCTAAACATTGTGCACTTACCCTAACAAGATCAGACATTTTATATTCCTTTCCATATTTTAATTGATGTGTAACAAATTTATATTACTAAAACCAACCATTTTTTTCTAATTCTGTGAGTACTCTCCTCATGGGTACAATTTTTTAATTTTGGCAATCCACCATGATTGCTACAAGTTTCATCTAAACATGCACTATTATAAATAAAAACTAATTAAGTATTTCAAAAAAAATGTTTGTAATAAATTCCCTTCATGGCTTTGATGGGGCCTCCATTCCACACTCCTAAAATATGTTTTTAGTATGCAAAGTACAATGAATATGATGAAAAATAACATATTGCATAAAAAATTCAACATGTTGCCTATAATAACAAGTAGTGCATGTGTGATTGTTTTTCACATAGAAGGGTTGGCATTTAAAAAATGTATTTGACTAATATAAATATTTAGATATTTAAAAAAAATTAAATTACAATTATGTTTGAGTCATATCCAAAAAATGTTTAGGATATGGTTCACAATTATGAGAAACCAACTCTTCTTTTCACTACATCTATAATATTAGGAGATATGATTGAGTTATCTTTCCAAAATTCTACAAGTAAATATTTTAGGACATCATATATAGACTTTTATTTATATGAGAGTCTACCAAAGAGCATCCACAAGTCATTTTTATTAGCAAAATTAAGTCTTCTACGTCTCCCAACTGTTATCATTAGTATTTTTCTATTTATGTACAATGCTCAACTTGTTTGTCTAGTTAATTTAATTAATTAATTAATTACTAATTGTTTAAAATTTACCAAATAAGTTTTAATAACATTTCAGGTATCATTACCATCTTTGGTGCCTTTCTTCACACCTACTTGATGGTATGCATTATGAAAATTTTAAACAATTGCCTTGTTTACAACATCGATATTATAGGTCCTTAGTGCTAGGGTGTTCATTTTAGGTTTCATATTAATAAATTTAATCAATTTAATAAATAATTTTCATCTTCAAGTTTCATTTAATTTCTCAAAGTTCTAGTCCCAACTTATTTCAAATCTCTTATGGTGGTCGAATATTTTTTTGGTATTGGTTTCAAAATGTTTTCATCAATTTAAATTAAATACATGGGTCTTCTTTTCAAAATCCAAGGAGGTGTTATCAATGGTAAATTTGATTGATTTAGTGTCTCCATATTATTTTATTCATTACTAATTTATCCATTTAATGGTGTTCCCATATTGTTTTCTTGATTGTTACTTTCACCAATTATTGTTACCATGCAATTGACATCATCACGCATACTATCATCATCACTAAAATAAAAAATCGTAAAATTTGAATGTGGACATGAATTATAATTTGGTATATTAAAAGAAATAAAAATTGTAATATATTAATTTGGTGTACTATCATTGTTTATTTCATCATTATTTGTGACATTCAATTCACTGGGGATAGCATATTTACCTACACACAAATTTTCATTTATTGCCTTTGATTTTCACTTTTTACTTCTAATTCTTACCAAATTTTATGCTTTAACTTCTTCTTATAACTATTATAAAATATGTCACCTATGATTGCATAAAGTTGTCAACTTTTGATGTGGGGATAACAGTCTAATTATTAAAAACTAGAACTGCTTGATGTGTAACACCAAGTGAGGAAAATGATCAAACTATTAAAAAATAGACCTGCTCTCCTTAGTCAAACATGAGTAGACAAATTTTTATAATTTTGAGGATGGGTACATATATCAAATAAGTAAAAAATAGACCTACATCATGTAGAATGAAACATAGCACAATAAATAGGGAAAAAAACTATAGATGTGAAAAAAAGTATGTTGTTACATGTTTGTATTTATTTTATAGTACTTACAAAATTATGTATGTCTTAATACTATGTACACTAAAATATTGCGTACACATACATACCGCACACATGGTACTAGATGTATGTATAAAAACACCTAAACCTAAACCTTCAACACTGAAAATTTGTTATCTTGGGCCTTATAACCTAAAACCTAATCTGAATCCCTAGCCCCAAGCCCTAAAAACCATAAACCATAAATCACAAACTTTTAAAACCCTAAACTAATCATTTGAGCTCTACTTAACATCATTTTCACTAAGAATTAGGTATAAAGGGATCAATTTAGCCTAAATCATACAAATAATATCCCCAAGTGACTAATTCACTCAATATATGATGACATGGGGGATAATCAAACCTAAAAACATATTTTTTGCTCACAAACAGGTTCAAACAACTCAAATTATCTTCAATTTCTTTCATAGTTAGACCTTAAACTCTACATCCTATGCACTAATTCTTAAACACTAATCCCTATACCATAAAACTTTTACCCTATACCCTAAATTGTAAATCCTAAACCCTAAACTAAAATATCTAAGACCTAAGCCCTAATCCATCAAGCATATACCCTAAACCTTAAACCCTAATATGTAAACCTTATGCCTCAGAAAACTTAAACCTAAATTGTAAACTCTTGAAACCCAAAACCAATGATTTGATCCCAAATAACCATCATTTGGACTAAGAATTAAGTTAATCGGGATACATTTGGCCCAAATTACACCACCAACTTTCCCAATTGACTAATTCACTCAATCTATAATGATACAAGCCTAATCTAACCTAAAAACAAAGTATGTGCTCAAAAATACATTCAATCCTCAAAAGTATTCTCAATTTACTTCATGATTGAACCCTAGCTCCTAACCCCTAAACCTTAAACCCTAATCCATATACCATAAACCTTAAACCCCTTACCCTAAATTATAAACCCTAATCCCTAAAACCTAGGCCCTGAACCCTAAACCCTATACCCTAAACCTTAAATCCTAATCCATAAACCCTAAACCATAAATTGTAAACTCTTAAAATCCTAAACCAATCATTTGAGTCCTAATTACCATCAATTAGACTAAGAATTATGTTCATAAGGATCATTTTTTTCTAAATCATAAAACTAACTACCACAAGTAACTTATTCACTCAATGTGTGATGACATATGGGCTTATCAAACCCAAAAACATAGTTTATGGTTAGAACTATATTTAAATAACTCAAGTTTTCCTTAATTGCCTTTTTGATTAGACCCAAAAACCTAAACCCAAAATATTAAACTCTAAACCAATTGGTTTAACCTCAATTAACATATTTTAGAGTAATAATTAGGTTAACAAGTATAACTAGGCCAAATTGCATCACACATTTCCTTAATTGACTAATTATCTCAATTTGAGATGACATGCGGGCCAATGAGCCTGAAATAACATTATGTAGTCACAATTAGTTTAAAGGAGATCAATTTGACCCTAGTTTACTTTATGATTAGATGTTATACCCTAAAACTCAAACCTTATATACCTTAAGCCCTATAACCCTAAATCATAAACCCTGAACATCAAAAAAATTAATTTAACCCCACTTAACAACCTTTAGAATAATAATTATGTTTATTTGGATCAATTTAGTGGAAATCACATTACTTATTATCCCAATTGATTGATTAGCTCAATTTGTGATGACATTGAGGCTAATTGTGCCAAAAATCACATTTTGTAGTCAAAAATAAGTTCAAACAACTAGAAATATCCTTAACTTCCTTCATAATTTGACTCTAAACCCTAAACCCTACACCTTATACCTTAAATCGTAAACCCTAAACCCTAATTTATAAACTCTAAGCCTTAAACTAGTTGATTTAGACCTAATTAATATCCTTTAGATTAGAATTAGGTTCACATGGCTTAATTAGACCCAAATTGGATCACACATTTATCTAATTGACTAATTGTCTCAATTTGTGATGATGTGGGGGCTAACTGAGCCCAAAATCATATTTTATAATAAAAAATAAGTTTAAAGATCTCAATATGGCCCCAATTAAATTCATGATTGAACCTTATATACCCTACAACATAAAATTTGTTCCCTAATCCCTAAATCTGAAGCCCTAAACCACAAATTATAAATCCTAAGTTATTAAAACCATAAAATAATCATTTTAGACTTAATAAAACAACATTTAGAATAATAAAATTAGGTTCACATGGACCAATTTAGCCCAAATGACACCATTGATTGCCTTAATTTACTAATTAACTCAATTTGTGATGACCTGTGACCAATTGAGCCCAAAATCATAATGTTTAGCCACAAATAGGTTCACGGAGCTCAATTTGGCCTAATTACCTTCATGAATGGGCCTTATACCCTAAAACCTAAACCATAAACCCTAAACCTTAAACTAATATATTTAACCCCACTTAACATCCTTTAGAATAATAATTATGTTCATAGAGCTTAATTCAACACAAATCACATTACGCATTACCCTAAATGATTGATTATCTCAATTTTTGATGATGTTGGGGCTAATTGTGCCCAAATTCAAATTTTGTAATCACAAATCTATTCATCCAAGCTAATGAAATCAATATGGAAAAATCAATTAGATATTTATGTTTTTTTGATATATATAATTTTAATGTTAATGACTATTTCAATATGGAAAACTCAATTAGATATTTATGTTTTTTTGATATATATAATTTTAATGTTAATGACTATTTAATTTACTAAGGCCATTCATGATATTTGGGAAGTAAAAAAATTTAACAAAATAATAAGATGTTGATATGCATGTAAACTATTCTACGGACACATGCTTGATGGCTCATGAATGGTTTGGATTCTTGAGCCTAAAGCATGGACTTACAAATGCATAGTTGAATACATGATTTTGACTAAAAATAACAAAATACGACTTTAGCCGTGCTAAACACTATGAATTTTATCAATTTTTTTTCTTGAAAATATTATTACAACATCGACTACACTCTCCTCTTTCTAAATATATAATTTTTTTTATATTTTTATTACTTGAAGGTTATTATCTATATTTATTTCTATGTATGTATTTTTATAGCACTATATGCCATAACTATACATGCTCATATATTTTTATGTATCTTTTGATTCATTGATTCAAACAAAAAACTTATATGGTTGAAAAATAGGCCTAATTCTAAACATAGTCATAACAAATCTATTTTTAATATTCTTTGAGGAGGTTAGGGGCCGCACGGTTAGATATACATTAATGATAATATTTTAGGGTCTACCGACTTGTGAAATTAGTAAAAAAAATAAATATTCATTAATTAATTTAGAAAAACATAAGTTGAAAACTAGATGATCTTATCTAACTTTCTGCCAAATGGTTTGAAAAAAAATAAACAATGCTAAAAAAATGATGGCTCATATACAAACATATCTACTCTAATTTGTCTAAACAACATTACTACCTCTTCAAATTTAGGATGTTTGACCTACTTGACTATTTCAGAAAACAATAGCAGTTTAGATACTAGACTTGAAATTCTATAATTCATGTTCCTATGACATCTTCTAATTTTGAGTTTAGGTGTCTCAAATAATCCATGCGAGTTGAGGTTTCTTGTTTTTTAGGAAAAACATTTTCCCTTGAGACCATGTTTTGGTGCCCCAATTCCATGCTCTTACCCATATCAAACCATATTACAATATTTAATTGCACATCTACAACATTCGAATGGTGAAATATACTATTACACTACTTGCACCAAGGGTTACTAAGAGGAAACAAATAATTAGATAATTTCATTTCCACATAAATACCTATGATCCGGACAACAATTCATATGACAATTTGGGTTATGGGTCCACCCCATTTGATGGCGGAACTTCCAGGAGCCATAACTTTTGCATCGTAGCTCCAATTGAATCACTATTTGAACCGTTGGAAAGCTAATAATGAGTGGAATGTCCTGAGATGGCATTGATATCTGCTTGATGAAGTTTGACCCCCTAAAACCCAACGGAAGTATCCAAAATTTCAATTGTAGTAGTCCAGTCTTAAAATAGTAAGTTTCTAAAAATAGTAATTCCTCAAATTTTGTATTGTTGTAAATCATGGAAGTCAAACCAATTCATCTCCCTCTTGATTGGTGACCTTCCACATCCTCCCCACACCTTCAAAACATGTATAAATGAAGATGTAACCTGAAATGGAAATCAGACATCTCTTCTCAGAGATAAGCATATGTTTGGGTCTGCAATTTTGATAAATAAAACATCTCTTTTCAGAGATAGCATTATTTGAATTATGTTGTTCTTATTTTTGAATTATCTTTCAACCAGAGCTTTTGAGTTTTGGATCAGTGGTATCAGAGCTAGGTGTCGAGGTCGAGTCCCATGGAAGCTGGTGGGCATGATCCATACATTCCTTCTCAGGGATAGCGATACACTACTGCCACATGTTCAACCAGGTCCCGCCTTAGGTGCATCAATACCTGGGCCACATAGTGGTCTGGAAGAGGACCCAGATCACTCCAGAGCTTTTGGCATGATGACCAGTATTCTATTGGTATTAGAGCTAGGTCTCGAGGTCGAGTCCTGTAGAAGCTCGTGCGCATGATCCATACATCCCTTCTAAGGGATAGTGATACACTATTGCCATGTGTCTGACTAGGTCTCACCTCAGGTGCTTTAGTCCCTAGGCCACATAGTGGTCTAGAAGAGGACCCAGATCACTCTGGAGCTTTTGGCATGATGGCCAGTCTTCTATTGGTATCAGAGCTAGGTCTCGAGGTTGAGTCCCACAGAAGCTGGTGGGCATGATCCATACATCCCTTCTCAAGGATAGTGGTACACTACTGCCACGTGTCTGACTGAGTCCCACCTCAGGTGCTTCAGTCCCTGTGCCACATAGTGATCAATTGTCATCTTATTTTTTTGTAAATAAATTCACTGATAAAGAGAACATTACTTTTTCTCTTCTCAAGGAGGGAGGAATGATCCAGAAAAAAATTTAGATAACAATTCGGGTGATGGGTCCACCCCATTTGATGGAAAATTTTTTGGGAGCCATAATTTTTACACCGTAGCTCCAATTGACTCGTCATTCGAACCGTTGGAAAGCTAATAATGAGAGGAACATCATGAGATGTTATTAAGCTCTAATAAATGAAGTTTGACCCCCTAAAACCTAATATAAGTGTACTAAATTTCAATTTTAGTCATGCAGTCTAACAATAGTAAGTTTCTAAACCTAGGGACTGAAGCACCAGACGTGGAACCTAGTCAGACATGTGGCAGCAGTGTATCGCTATCCCTAAGAAGGGATGTATGGATCATGCCCACTAGTTTCCATGGGACTCAACCTTGAGACCTAGCTCTAATATCAATAGAAGGACTGGCCATCATGCCAAAAGCTCTGGAGTGATCTAGGACCTCTTCCAAACCACTATATGGCCCAAGGACTGAAGCCCCTGAGGTGGAACTTGGTCATTGAATTTGGGACACTTCCATTGGGTTATATGGGGACAAACTTAATTGAGTAGATCTCAATGCCATCTTATGATGTTCCCCTTATTACTAGCTTTCCAACGGTTCAAACGGTGAGTCAATTGGAGCTACGGTGCAAAAGTTATGGCTCCCAGAAGTTTTGCCATCAAATGGGGTGGACCCATCACCCGAATTGTCATCTGAATTGTTGTCTGAATCATTCCTCCAACATTGAGAAGCAATGGTCACCATTGCATCAATATTTTTCATCAAGTGTGGTAGTTTTAATTCAATTTGATTCTTTTTGCATACCTGATTGTTTACCATTTCTGTCTGACCATCATTCTATGGATGGAAGGTTGTGAACTTCTTCAGCTCAATATCTATTTGCTTCTGTTGTTGTGTTGTTTGTGTAGTCAGGGTTGTAACATCAGCCCTTTTGGATTCTTGATGCTTAACCACCATGAGAACAATTTTTTTGGCACTAATCAGAGAGACATATGTAGAAGGTGGTACTTCTGGTACCCTGTAGCATCGTGTTCCAAGAGTGAGAGTGATCCTTCTAGTTCTTGATTCATATATACCATGTCGATCGTACATGAATGGCTGACCAAAGAGTACATCACAAACATCTAGATTGACCACATCACATAAGACCTCATCTTGGAAAGGTTGTATTGCATATTAGAGAAGACATTGGTGGGTGACACGGAGGTTTCTCCCTAGACTTAACCATCCAATACTATATGGTTTTGGGTGAGGCTTCATAGACAGATTTAGGATTTTCAAAACATCAGTAGAGACTAAATTATTTTGACTTCCACTATCAATAATGAAATGTAGAGGCTTACCTTTCACCCATAACTTAGAGTGAACAGCCTTTCCTTGTCATCTAACATCTTGTCATGTGTCTGTGATGAAGCAACAATGGCTTCAGGATCGACATCTATAATTTCTTCTTCAACCTCTTTGACTGCAAGCTCTATATGAGGTAGAGTAGACGATTGTGACTCAGAAAGTAGTGATTTGATAGCTTGACATTCTTCTTTGGAGTGAGTTCCATATTTGTGATAATCACACCACCTCCCAGTCTTTCCTTCCTTTTACTTCCAATTTTGGCCTTCTTTGTCACTTTTCCATTTCGAAGACTGATTCTTTATATTCATTCTTCCATGCTTCTACTCAATCTTCACTGCAAAATTGTATGCATCACCGATGGTTTCCAAATTGAAGAGTTCCATTTCTCTCTGTATGTACCATTGTAGTCTGCCACGATATTTGAGAACCTTGTGTTTCTCACTTTCTTGAATGCCTAATCTCACAGATAGAGAATGAAAAATGTCAGTGTAATCTTGAATAGATTGTTCCTTACCTTGGCAAAGTTGTTGCCACTCTATATATAGATCGTCATATGCTCTAATGGGGTAGTATTCTTCCTTTACAACATCTATGAAATCATCCCATGTAGGTTCTATCTCAAGGCCAATATCATCTACACTGAATCTCTTTTTGTACACTTCCCACCAATTTTTGATAGGCAATGATGCTTTCAGAAGAGCAAAAGTAATATTCTCTTTATCGGTGAATTTATTTATAGAAAAATAAGATGACAATTGATCCAACCAATTTTCTACTGCATCAACATTGATTTTGCCTTCAAATGTAGGGATATCAAAATTCACCTAAACCTTGAAGGGTGTTGGGGCACTAAAAGGATGTGCAGGTGTAGATGAGGATCCAAAATTTCCCTTCGAGATTTGTTGGAGAATTTGAGTGAATTGTTGTAACATTTACGCTTGTTGTTGTTGGAGGGCTTCATTCACCATTTCCTTGAAAGGATCGGATGCCTCGGTGGTGTCCGCCATTTGAAGTTGTTTAGAGCAAATAGGTGGATATTTTGTTGGTTATATTTTCCACCCAAGCTTCTTATAATCTAACCTCATCCCTTATATATTTCTCTCCTCTCCTCGGAAAGGACAGATATAACATGAAAATAGATATTGAGCTGAAGATGTTTACAACCTTCCATCCACAGACTGATGGTCAAACAGAAATGGTGAATAATCAGGTATGCAACAAGATTCAAATCAAAGTAAAAATAACACACTTGATGAAAAATATTGATGCAATGGGGACCATTTATTCTCAAGGAGGGAGGAATGATCTGGACAACAATTATGATAACAATTCGGGTGATGGGTCCACCCCATTTGATGGCGGAACTTCTGGGAGCCACAACTTTTGCACCGTAGCTCCAATTGACTCACCGTTTGAATTTTTGGAAAGATAATAATGAGGGAAACATTGTGAGATGGAAAATAGCTTTGCTCAATAAAGTTTGACCCCCTAAAACCTAGTGGAAGTGTCCCAAATTTCAATTTTGGTAGTCTATTCTAAAAATAGTAATTCCTCGAATTCTGTATTGTTGTAAATTGTGGAAGTCAAACCAATTCATCTCCCTCGAGATTGGTGACCTTACAAATCCTCCCCATACCTTCAAAAAATGTATAAATGAAGATGTAACCCAAAATGGAAATCTGACATCTCTTCTCAAAGATAAGCATATGTTTGGGTCTGCAATTTTGATAAATAAGACATCTCTTCTCAGAGATAGCATTATTTGAATTGTGTTGTTCTTATTTTCTGAATTCTCTTTCAACCAAAGCTTTCAAGTTTTTGATCAGTGGTATCAGAGCAGTTTTTATTTAGAGTGTAACGTCCCGAGGATGAGGTCAGATTACAGGAAGCTTGGGTGGAAAATAGAACCAACAGAATATCCAACTATTCACTCCAAATGACTTCAAATGGTAGACAACACCAAGGCATATGATCCTTTCAAGGAAATGGTGAATGAATAAATCTAACAAAAACAAGCGTAGATGTTACAAGAATTCACTCAAATTCTCCAACAAATCTTGATGGGAAATTTTGGCTCCTCATCTGCACTTGCACATCCTTTTAGTGCCCCAACACCCTTCAAGGTTCAGGTGAATTTTGATATCCCTACATTTGAAGACAAAATCAATGCTAATGAAGTAGAAAGTTGGTTGGATCAATTGTCATCTTATTTTTCTGTAAATAAATTCACCGATAAAGAGAAGATTACTTTTTCTCTTCTGAAAGCATCATTGCCTGTCAAAAATTGGTGGGAAGTGTACAAAAAGAGATTCAGTGTAGATGATATTGGCCTTGAGACAAAAACTACATGGGATGATTTCATAGATGCTGTAAAGGAAGAATACTACCCCATTGGAGCATATGACGATCTATATATAGAGTGCAACAACTTTGCCAAGGTAAGGAACAATCTGTTCAAGATTACACTGACATTTTTCATTCTCTATCTGCGAGATTAGGCATCCAAGAAAGTGAGAAACACAAGGTTCTCAAATATTGTGGTGGACTACAATGGTACATATGGGGAGAAATGGAACTCTTCAATTTGGAAACCATTGGTGAGGCATACAAGTTCGCAGTGAAGATTGAGCAGAAGCATGGAAGAATGAATATAAAGAATCAGTCTTAAAAATGGAAAAGTGACAAAGAAGGCGAAAATTGGAAGAAAAAGGAAGGAAAGACTAGAAATTGGTGTGATTATCACAAATTTGGAACTCACTCCAAAGAAGAATGCTGAGCTATCAAATCACTGATTTCTAAGTCACAATCCTTTGCTCTACCTCATATAGACCTTGCAGTCGAAGAGGTTGAAAAAGAAATTATAGATGCTGATCCTGAAGCCATTGTTGCTTCATCACAGACACATGACAAGATGCTAGATGACAAGGAAAGGTTGTTTCACTCTAAGTTATGGGTGAAAGGTAAGCCTCTACATTTAATTCTTGATAGTGGAAGTCAAAAGAACTTACTCTTTGCTAATGTTGTGACAAGCCTAAATCTGTCTATGAAGCCTCACCCAAAACCATACAGTATTGGATGGTTGTGTTTAGGGAGAAACCTCCGTCTTACCCACCAATGTCTTCTCTAATATGCAATACAACCTTTCCAAGATGAGGTCTTATGTGATGTGGTCAATCTAGATGTTTGTGATGTACTCTTTGGTCAACCATTCATGTATGATCAACAAGGTATATATTAATCAAGAAATAGAAGGATCACTCTCACTCTTGGAACACGGTACTACAGGGTACCAAAAGTACCACCTTCTACATCTCTCTCTCTGATTAGTGCCAAGAAATTTTTTCTCATGGTGTTCAAGCCACAAGAATCCAAAAGGGACAATGTTACAGCCCTGACTACACAAACAACACAACAACAGAAGCAAATAGATATTGAGCTAAAGAAGTTCACAACCTTCCATCCATAGACTAATGGTCAGACATAAATGGTGAACAATCAGGTATGCAACAAGAATCAAATCAAAGTAAAATTACCACAATTGATGAAAAATCTTGATGAAATGGGGACCATTGCTTCTCAAGGAGGGAAGAATGATCTGGACAACAATTCAGATAATAATTCGGGTGATGGGTCCACCCCATTTGATGACGAAACTTCTGGGAGCCATAACTTTTGCACCGTAGCTCCAATTGACTCACCGTTGGAACCGTTGGAAAGATAATAATGAGGGTAAAATCATGAGATGTCATTGATATCTACTTGATTAAGTTTGACCCTCTAAAACCCAAAGGAAGTGTCCTAAATTTTAATTTTAGTCGTGTAGTCTAAAAATATCGTGGCGGACTACAATGGTACATACGGGGAGAAACGGAACTCTTCAATTTGGAAACCATCGGTGAGGCATACAAGTTCATAGTGAAGATTGATCAGAAGCATGGAAGAATGAATATAAAGAATCAGTCTTCAAAATGGAAAGGTGACAAAGAAGGTCAAACACGAGGCCAAAATTGGAAGCAAAAGGAAGGAAAGACTGGGAAGTGGTGTGATTATCACAAATTTGGAACTCACTCCAAAGAAGAATGTTGAGCTATCAAATCACTACTTTTTAAGTCACAATCCTCTGCTCTACCTCATATAGACCCTGAAGTCGAAGAGGTTGAAGAAGAAATTATAGATGCTGATCCTGAAGCCATTGTTGCTTCATCACAGACACATGACAAGATGCTAGATGACAAGGAAAGGTTGTTTCACTCTAAGTTATGGGTGAAAGGTAAGCCTCTACATTTGATTCTTGATAGTGGAAGTCAAAATAATTTAATCTCTACTGATATTGTGAAAAGCCTAAATCTATCTATGAAGCCTCACCCAAAACCATACAGTATTGGATGGTTGAGTCAAGGGAAAAACCTCTATGTCACCCACCAATGTCTTCTCTCATATGCAATATAGCCTTCCCAAGATGAGGTCTTATTAGATGTGGTCAAACTAGATGTTTGTGATGTACTCTTTGGTTAGCCATTCATGTATGATCGACATGGTATATATGAATCCAAAACTAGAAGGATCACTCTCACTCTTGAAACATGGTGCTACAGGGTACCAGAACTACCAACTTCTACATCTGTCTCTTTGATTAGTGCCAAGAAATTTGTTCTCATGGTGGTCAAGCCACAGGAATCCAAAAGGGCTGATGTTACATCTCTGACTACAAAAACAACACAACAACAAAAGCAAATAGATATTGAGCTGAAGAAGTTCACAACCTTCCATCCACATACTGATGGTTAGACAGAAATGGTGAACAATCGGGTATGCAATAGGAATCAAATCAAAGTAAAACTACCACACTTGATGAAAAATCTTGATGCAATGGGGACCATTGCTTCTCAAGGAGGGAGGAATGATCCAGACAACAATTCATATGACAATTCGGGTGATGGGTCCACCCCATTTGATGGCGGAACTTCCAGGAGCCATAACTTTTGCACCGTAGCTCCAATTGACTCGCCATTTGAACCATTGGAAGGCTAATAATGAGGGGAACATCATGAGATGTAATTTATCTCTAATAAATGAAGTTTTACCCACTAAAACCCAACAAAAGTGTCCCAAATTTCAATTTTAGTAGTCTAGTCTAAAAATAGTAAGTTTCTAAAAATAGTAATTCCTCGAATTCTGTATTGTTTTAAATCATGGAAGTCAAACCAATTCATCTCCCTCGAGATTGGTGACCTTCCACATCCTCCCCAAACCTTCAAAACATGTATAAATGAAGATGTAACCTGAAATGGAAATTAGACATCTCTTCTCAGAGATAAGCATATGTTTAGGTCTGCAATTTTGATAAATAAAACATCTCTTTTCAGAGATAGCATTATTTGAATTGTGTTGTTCTTATTTTTGAATTATCTTTTGACCAAAGCTTTCGAGTTTTGTATCAACCTAGGAGGGAGAAATACATGTGACTTTGATGCCCTTTTTAGGTAATTGGATATTTAAGCAACACTTAACAACAAATGGGGTTGATAAGTTTAGATTGAATCATATTATAACCCTCTTTTACTAGGTTATAGGAGGTAGAGTTCAAAATAACTAGGGCTTTGTTTATTGGATAATTTTGGCACACTAGAATATATAATTTGAGGCACATGGTAGTTATACAGGTGATAGTATAATCTTGGTATACATTTGGATCCATTCTTGTGTGTATGTTGGACTCGACACCTACATTGGAGAAAAATGCCTACATTGACACTTCTATCCCTATTTGACATGAGCATCTACTGGTGAAAAATAATCATAATACAAAATGAAAAAGGTCAAAACCTATAATATAATCCTGTGATGATCATTGTCATACCTCAAAATAAAATATCAAACAAGAAAAGTTCTACTTTATCCCTTAGCTACATTATACTTGTATTTATTACATATGTTAAATTAGAAAAAGTCTATATTATTAATTATATTTTGGTATAAATTTGATTATTACCATTCCTTCTAAATAATTTATAAATTCAAATATTTTATATAAATATCCTAAAAAATTATAAAACACTATTTTAAATAACTTCAACTTTCCATTAAATTCAAGTCACTCGTGACTCAACCACAATTAAATGGTTTGGGTGGTTGTAGAACCACTCCACAATCCATAACTTTCTCATTCAATTTTTTTTAAAATGTATATTTGTGTCTACTCATGCAGGTTACCTTGAGAGACAATATTAACTCTTACCTCCATTAACTCACAAGAGATTTCCATTTTTTATGTTGTCTCAATGTTGTGGAAAAGGAACATGAAAACTCTCTATTTCTTTTCCATTTTTTATGTTGTCTCAATGTTGTGTCTA